>CAIGRK010238777.1:0-10340 GCA_903798315.1 Fraxinus greggii | reverse complement strand
TTTTTGGGCCCGAGCCGAGCCGAGCCTAGCCCGGCCAAAAAAAATAAGGCTCGGCCCGAGCCCGGCTCGAGCTTTTTCCGAGCCGAGCCGAGCCCGAGCCGCCCGAGCTTTTTGCCACCACTAAAGCCCGGGTTGGTCTGATAAGTGATAACTATGCTTTCAGCTGTATATCAGTCTCAGAAAGCAAAGCACCAACTTTTCCTAAATAAAGAAGGAAACAGAAAAAGGAACTACTGATCTTATCCACCAACCCAAACTCTAATCCACCCAACAGTTCGCCACAGAAGTTCCCAGAGTTTCAGATTTTCTACTGATCAGAGGTGTAACTTTCCCTATTTTAAATAACAAAGCTGTATCAATAAAAAATATGATGAGCAAAATACCTGTGCTGTATCAATGCTGTCGCGATGATACTGACATATTTTTCCCAGAGCAGAAACAGCATTATCATATGCCATCATATTATCAGGCTGCAAAGAGTTCGGGTGTCTGATGACCACATTAAGCCTCGAAAGAGCCTCTGAACAAGGAGCATAAATGGGGTGAATGGAAGAAAATCAGCAGGAAATCTCCACACAATACATCAATAGGCAAGCAAGTTGTACCTCCGATTAGTGGTTTAAATACAGAACCACCAAATTCTGCACACACACCAAGACCATACACGGCAGCCTGAAGGTAGCAACAATGTAGTTTAAATGGGTAGGGTAACATGAGTTAAGTAAGGCAAACATCAAATTGTCATGTGATATTGTCCAAACCTGGCAAACATCTGGATTCTCATCATTGCATGCTTCGAAAAGGAAAGGAAGATATGTATCGTAATATCTGGTTTGCAGAAAAAGAACAGTTTTGTTTAGAATTCCACAATCATATCCCGATTAAAGATTTTGTTATGCTAAGTGTGCATACTTTAAAGCAGCTTCGTGACATTGCTCAGCTACATCATCAAAAATGCAAATTGCAATCCTTCTCTCTTCAGCAGTTTTATCTTTTCCCTATAAGAAAAGCAAGCTCAAAAATATCCTCATAAAATGTTCAAAATTCCAAGGAAACTCTTATTTTGAATCATCGTAAGCGTGCTGCCCCCAAAGAAAAGGATGAAGTTGCAGGAGTTGTCAAAAGGTAAAACTCACCCACATAGGCATCAGATATGATGACAGTTCATCAAAGAAAGGCAAGAAAGAGGCTTTGAATGTCTTGATCAAAGTTCCCAAGATCTCACCAACCTGAACCGCATTCAAAGGCAAGCCAATTAAAACAAGAGACACACTCAATTTTTGTTTTTTTAGTGTGAAGGACTATCAATAGAAAAAAGGAAAGTGGGTTGTAACTAGCCTAAGGAGGTCAGATTTGGGAAAACTAACTTGGTTAAAAAGCTCTTCTTCTTGCTCATTTTCCTCTCTAAGCATTTCTCCCTCCTCTGCATCAAAATCTTCAGCTTTTGCTCTCTCAGCTCTCTCTCCTTTTCTACTAGAGCTGGCTGTGATCACCTGTTTTATCTCATCCACAATACTTCGAACCTGGCTTTCATCTAAAAGTGGCCCAGATATCTGAAAGCAAAGTTTAAAGGTAATGAGTTTCATGCCAACAGAAGAATATAAATTGGGAACATTTATATAGACTAATTTAATACCTTAAGAAATTAAAAGCTAAGTAGGAAAATGGTGTTATGCAATGCATGCTACATAGTAATTTGTCAAGAAAAATGGACTTTTAAGGACGTGAGCGTGCACCAATTCCAAGTCAAAGTTCAGTGTGCAGGACAGCAAAAATTTCAGCCTGTTCTCATATATTCCTATCACATGGGATGATGCATCAATTTATTTTAGTTCTGAGTATAGGGTAAAAATGAGCCAGTTAGAACAGTAACAGAGCTCTGGAATGTTCAAGCTTGGCTTATACCGTGCCCAAGATCAATTCCTGTACTATTTGATTGAGCTTCAATGAGCCTTTCACAAGTTCAAACAGCTTAGTTAACGCGTGCTGTATCATCTTAACAACCTAAGCTGAAGCATTTCTCAAACTCTTACAAGACAAAAATGTGAACTGCTGAGCTCAATTATAGTTCAGAAGCTCATAAGTTAAAAATGTGTTCAAGCCTGGCTCATTTATCTATCAAGCCAATATAGAAAAAGCTGTGGAGAAGCTGAACCTAAGCCAACCCCAGGCTGCCAAGTCGGATAGGAGGCGAGCCTAGCCAATATGGATAGAAAAAGGTTGCACGTCACTTGCTCACAAGACAAAGCAAACCACTTTCTAAGCCCCTATTTGCTTTTGCTTAAAATCAGGTTTTAAGTAGATTTTGATAAAAGTTAATGTTAAAAAGTCGATAAAATTTGTGAGTCTCATGAAATGTGTGATTGAAAATGAGTTTGGGAGAAAATGAGTTTTAAAAAATAAGGGCCAAACAACGGTTAAGTTTCTAAACCAATTGCAAAAAGCTTATAATAAAGCATTCCAATGCCACCATGTTCAAGAGCTCACAAGATGTGGACAATAGTGTCAGAATCAGTGCCATCTAAGTTTATATGATACTATCATTAAGGTCCCTGTGAGAGTAAAAATCCATTGCATTTGAAATTGTAGAATAAAAAATTCAAAACAGTAAATTATATTCTCTATTCTAGTATCTGAAACATATTTCCACGCCAAGACCCAAAAAAAAAAATCTGATATCATGTTTAGCTGGCACTATAGATGAACAATACTGAATAATGTAATGTAGCAGAGAGTAAAACAGTATATGTAACAATTAACACGTCGAAAAGGTTGTGTCAACACCAGTAGTAACTCATCTTAATGCATATGATAAAGTAAACCTACCTGCACGCATTCATTTAATGCATCTAGCATATTTGCACATATTTCTGTATCAGGTTCCTGCAAGATACACACCATTCATTTGATGAGAAACAAGAAGGAATATTGAAAATTCATGCAGCTGCAGCTGAAGCTGAAGCTGAAGCATTAAATTTTATATTGTCATTGCACAGATAGCAAGCATCATGATCATCAAAGGATATAGTTTTACAAACAGGTCACTAATAGTAAACACCACCTTGTGTAGAGCTTCCGCTAAAGCAGGTACTATATAGTCAGATAACTGCTTAACGTACATCTCATTACGGCCCAGAGCCATCCCTTTCTCTACAGCCAATTTTGCAGAACGCAAGAGCTCTGGCATTGCTATAAACGCACAAGCAGTTTTTTGCATAAGCAACTATCAATTATGTCAAAAATCTAGAAAAACCATCAAAAGAAAATCGCATTCACCTGAAACAGCAGCCTTCCTCACTTCTTCGTGGAAATAAAATTTCAAAAGCGGAACCAAAGTCGGAGCAACCTTCGCATGTTAATAGTTTTAAGTCAACCTTATTTGGTGATTGACCACTACTTACGTAAAACAAATAACTAAATGCAAGTGTACCAACCTGATCAATCCAAGGATAGAAACCTTCCTTCAACTCATCAGCATAGCAGCATAGCATATTGCAAGCAGTGGCCTTTTCCTCTAGTACACTGGTCTTGATCCCAATTCTTTTATCCCCTAAGGTGATGGTCTCTATGCTGCAGTACAGAAAATTCTTACGATGATGACATATAGTACTATAAAATACGATATACAGTCAATGGAAGAGTGAAAGTCTTTGGGGAGGAAAAAAAGAAGCATGTAATGTCTTTGAAACAGTTCGAGAATATATTAACATGAGAAAACAATTTTAAGAACAAAGGAGACCTTTCATCATCTGATTCATCAATTTCATTGTCTGAATCGGCAGAGGTTATGATCACATCAGGTTTTAGCTGAGCAGACTGAAGCAGAGGGGGCATGACGACGCTCATGTAAGGAAGAAAATCCTGTCCCAAGCACTTGCAAAGTCTTGCCCATGCCTAGAAGAGTATTAAGTATTTTAGAAAGTGACTGGGTATGCTAATATATAAAAGAAAAATTTACTCTTCAGCTCCAGGATGCCAGCATACTTGTAGCATGTAACTGGTAGTAGGATCATCTGTCTCCAGTTGAGATCCTTGCAATGACATAAGCACTTCCATGACCTTGCGTGGATAGTAATATGAGCTTAGATAAACATGTACATGGTATACTCAATAGAAAACAACCATGAGAACTACAACTTAGATCTTGTTTTAATATACCTGCTTCGCATCCTCCTTGAATTTTTCCTTTCCAACTGCCATCCCAACTAAGCTAATGCATTCCATGGCTTTGGCACGAAGCATGCGGTTAGACTTGTCAGTTGCATTCATCAATATAGCTTTCAAGTAAGGCATAACTGCATCATAGTACTTCTGGAAGTGCTCCTGTTGGTTGTTACATTAGTAAATACACTGTCATTTACAACAAACAACAAAATCAAAGACAATAAAGAATAATTATCAAAAGTTATACCTGAGATGAATCAGCAACTGAAGCCAAGGCGGTTAAGGCCCCCTCTTGCACCATTTGTTTGGAGTTCTGAAATTCAATCATTAGTATGGAGCAGGTCGAAAAAATGAAGAATATGGTCAGTTGCTCAGTATAGATGTAGTGTATTGTTTTTTGTTGGCATTTTACCTGCAAAAGCACAAGCAGCTTGCTCACTATCCCATCTAAGTAAGGTGCTAAAATTTCTGGGGTGCAGTTCTCACTGAAGTTAAGCACGGCTGATGCTGCATGTGCCTGCAGCAAATGAGTTTAAACAGCTGAGGAAGAACCACGGTTAACAGATTGTCCCAAAGTGCGGTGCATCATAACATAATCCAATGCAAAGACAGACACAGAAGGAGAGACAGATGCGAAGCAATTTCAGATGGATATAACAAGAGCAAACATTTGAATAACACAAAGTAGGTTCTTCTTTCCTAAAACAAACCCCTTTCATATTGTAGAAACGAGAAGAATACAATAATGTGAACTAAAAGCATCTTCGGCTAAGCTACTAAGATGCTTTTAAGGCACCTTTTAGCCCGCCCATGTTTGGTCCTCATTATTTCCAAAATACATTTCTTTATCTCATTTTCAACCACACATTCTTCAATAAAATAATATTACATGCAAATCCAAAATTTTTACTTATTTTTTATCCACACAATCTCCATCAAAATACTATTCCAAAATGTATTTTAGATTTAAAAAAAATGGGGCTCAAACAGGCTCTCAATCTCAGTCAAAACATCTTCTGAATGGCTCAAATGCATAGGGGACTACGTTATTCCTAAAGGTAACTTCAAAATGGAGAAAATACTCCTTCAAATGGCCTGCCTTAATTTGGAAATAAAAGAAGAAAGAAACACACTAAGTTACACATATTTTTACATTAACAAGACAGTTTTGTCAAGCAAAAGTATAACATTAAATTTTAACGAGAGATTGGAAGAGCCAGTGTGATTGCACAATTGAAAGCAGAAGTAGATGAAAAGGGCAAACAATTAGAAAACGTGATTATATCTTGAGGCAAATTATATCATGAAGTTTACATCCAAGGATCTAGAATGGAAAAACTCAAATTATAGACAAAAAGCTTATGCCAAAGACTTGACAGTACAACAAAATGAACAAACCTGCACTCGAGGATTTTGGAAATCATCCATAGCTGAAGCTAGTGCTGGCAACACATGTTGATGGTGCTGAACTTGCAAATCAGGGCCCAAGTCAGTTGAAAGCTGTCCGACAGCATTAATAGCCGCCCATCGGACACGCGGATGTGGATCTTGAAAGGAATTCAAAACCATATTCACTACTTGCTCCAAATTTTTAGTCATCACCTGTAACAAACAAAATTGAGGGAATTCGCCAAACAACAAAGGAGATATATCAATTACTACAAGCTAAAAATAATAGTTTAAAGTGATCCAGAGAGGACAATAAGCAACAAAAAAAACGCAGCAAACAAGGTTGTGTCACTTAAAAAATGTAATCTAACTGATACAGGCAGTAATAATTGTCAGCAAGTAGCTGAATTAATTTCCATAAAGCGCTACTAAGTATTACAGCTATTGTTAATTAAAACAGGCAATCATTCAGTAATACCAACATTGTGTATCCATTAATTAATATCGCATGGAAAAATTGGATGATAGTATTGCATTGTGTGTACATCCATTAGAGAGCATTTACAGATTAACTTTTAACAGAGCTAATAAAATTATGTTTATCTCAAAATACAGGTTGAGTTGAAACGTTGCAGATGATCATTCAATTTTGAATTATACTCCTCATCAGAATGAAAAATATTTTATACAAGTTAGACGAGAATAATATGCATAAAAAGAATATATTTCTAACAAACATTTACTTGATCACAAAAAAACTCACTTAATGGTTAATCATCGTCATAAAAAATACAATCCAATCTAATTTGTATAGAAGTAATATTTTATACCTTCGAGCAACCCTCTGCAATTTGTGCCAGCACAATTAGAGCGGCATGATGTTTCTGCCACTCGGGAGCCGCCAAATAAGCCACCAACTGCTCAGATGCCACGGGGACAACTGTATTCCCACCAAGTGCAATCGCCAGCCTATCCAAACACTCCTGCCCAATGCTATAATTACTGGTCTCCCCTACATCCTCGTTCTCAGCCTCCGCACTGTGCCAAATGGGATCGTCCTCCACATCCAAAAGCATCTTCATCAAAATTGCAAAAAGCCTACTAATGAACTGTGGCAACTTGCGCATCATCCCGGGAGCCCTGTCCCGTGCCTCAGCTAAAGTAATCACAAACTCAATAGCTAGATGTCGAGTGCCTTCCTCCAAGTTCTCGGCCTCAGCTATCTGCAACATGGACCCCACTACATCAGCAATCTGCCTCCGCAAAAACCTCGGTTCTGTCCCAGCCAACTCTATAAACAACTCCAACGCCTCCTGTGCTGTTGCTTCCTGCCCGCGGTTCAAGGCCTCAGTCAATGTTGTCATCATTGAGGGCAGCAAATCCTGAAACCTATCACGATCATTTGAACTTGACAAGCACTGAATGAAATTAATAACCGCGCTTAGAGCCGCAATTTTCACATCGGAGTTGGGGGAATTATTCAGCACATTTAAAAACACGCTGTGCAAATCCGTTGTGTATGGAATCAACATTTCGCCGATGAACTGGGACAGTTGAGATAAAATCAAGAAAGCGGATTCTTGTAATTTTGGGGAATTCGATGTTACGCATTGGAACATGAAGGGCAGGAGTTCTGGCCATTGATTTTCAGGTAGTAAAGAAGAGGCGAGTTCTGAGACAGTATCGCATAGTTTCTTGATGATGGATTTGGATTCCTCACGCTGGACAGAGGACAAGAGAATGTTCTTCACGGCGGAGCGAGTTGACTCGGTGAGTTGGGGCCAGATGAACGAATCATCCTGAGTCAACTGTTTTCTCAAGAGGATTGTAGACATAGCACGGGCTTCATGGTGCTGGGAGGAGGAAAGGAGGTGGAGGAGTTTGAGAGCGAGCGAGTTCGGATCGTTCTGTTTAAGCAAGTTGAAGATTGACTCGGCCTGGGACCTCTGCTCATTGGAGGAGGACATTAGATGGGAGATTAGCGTTTCGAAGGGCGCCGAATCCGGACCCAGAATCGCTGCAAGCTGCGCTTGCTGGAGCTGAGTTGACTCGGCGTCCATCTGAGTCGGCGCTAGCGAGTTACTAGGGTTTTTGATATGTAAGTAATAGTGTTTTGGGGGTGGCGCTCTCTCTCTCTCTCTCTCTCTCTCTCTCTCTCCACGTTGCTTGAAGGAGTTTTTATGCACGGAGAAAATATTTAGTGAAATTTTTACTCGAGGTCCCCAAACATTCATAATAAGAGCACTTGGCTCCCATTCTTATTTTCTAGATTATCACCCTCGCAAACTTCGTGAAATCCCAATTGACGAATATCATTACAGTCTCTTATGCCATCAAATATCTTTTGAAGGAAAATTAGATGGACAGATGAAATTGTCCATATAAGATAGTTCGTTTGTGTAAGGAGTAAACATTTGATGGATAGATGTGTATACGTTCATTAAAGATTCATGTAAATTTATACTTAAATTTGCTGATGATCGTGATAGAAAGTAAGAATGTGGATTCAATTGCAAATTTTCATGTACAGTCTCGTCTGGTGGAAATTAAAATCAAATTTTCATTAGATAGTGATTAAAATTAATTTTTAATTTTGATAATAGAATTTGTTTTGGAGGGAAAATAAAGTAAATGTGGATTAATGATTATAATGGTGGGGCCTAATTGGCTGTGATATGGCTGTGACAGATAATATTTTCTTTTGATCAAAAAGAGAAAATCAGTCAAAGTCCCAAAAGCTTGCCTGATATTTGTAGAATAGAGATTTTCTTAATTGGCAAAGTTAATTAATTTTGGGATTTATTCAATAAAATATCTCAACGTTTCAAAAGTAAACTTTAGCTCCTATTAATTTGCATATAAAAGCGAACTCATGGTCTATTTCAAAATTAAAAGTGAATTATTAAACTTTATTTTGTTATAAGCTTGTCCCCTAATTTATATTTTAATTCCAAAGAAGTTATTTGATCTAACGGTCATGATGTACAATTTAAATTTTAATCATTAGTGTCCGTGAACGAATGTCATCATATACCGATTCACGGATTGTGATTATTGTGTGCGGACAAATTCCAAAACACGATGCAACTTGAGAATGTGTTTTTAAGGTTAGTTCGGTGTTATGATAACATTTAGTCTTTTTGTTGTGAACGTCATTCTCTACTAGTTTCCTAAATGAAAAATGATGTGATTATCGACACGACCTAAATAATTTTGTTTTGGACACAAAACATCAACTAATACAATGTTTTTTAAATATGAAACTGCCCCTATTTGATGGCCATGTAGTGTAAAAATAAAGTTCTGAATAGTAAGTTTCTAGAGAATGCGTAGTTAAAAAGTGGGGAAAAATTATGTTTGCGTGCAAAATATTTATGGTGTGAGTGTGTGATTAAAAATTAGTATAAGAAATAAATTATTTTGTTTTAAAGAGAGTCAAACAGTAAAAAATCTGGGACTTAGAAAACTAAATGATTTGGACATAATGTCTAGATTAAAACAAAACTACAAATTCTAAATCCAATCATATTTGTTCAGCCCCAATTTTTAGAGAATAGATTTTGTGATTGTGATTTTTTAAGAATGCACAATTAAAAGTAGAAAAATTTTGAATTTACAAATAAAACTATTTTATCGGAAGAATATGTGATTGAAAATGAGCTTTAAAAAATAAAGTTCGAACAAAGCATAAAAAATGAACAAATAATTATGGCTAAGGCTAAGTTCAAAAAAATTATAATAAAATTATATTACATGGGAAGAAATTGGAGCTCAAACTTGAAACATGTAACGACTCACACATTGTGCACAAGTCATTGAATAATACGTATTGTTGATTTTGGGAGAGTCTAAGGCCATTTTACTCCTTACAACAAGTTGGTACCATGATCCTATTTAAATATCTCTACGGTAGAGGTCTTGGATTCAAACTCTAGGAATGCGGTAGAAAATCATGAGATATAATATAGGTTTAGGCTCTCCCAAAAAAACAATACTTATGATATAACGACAATGTCCAATTGATAATGAGATTCAACTTAGATATTGCGTAATGCTTACGTCTTGAATTTGAATAATGGGGACACGAAAGTAAACTGTGAGAGGTAAAATTGATTTTAGACTCTCCAAAAATGAACATTACGTATGGCATAACGACTTTGTCACGAGGTTCGAATCATTACAAAAGAACCGATCAAAGATTACCATGTAACGACTGTCGATAAATCAACAATATTCAACCAAATAAAGAAAATAAATCAATTAACAACAATTCGCTAAATGATAGCAGTCAACTAATCACTCTTAGGAAAGCTTGGCTGATCGACCTTGACGCATATGTGCGATTATTCCTACATTTGAATTTCTCTCAATAATTGAATGACGATTATGTACCTCAGCCACAGACACTCGAAATGATAGAGCGTGTTTCTTAATGCTATAAAAATGACGTGGCACGTGGACAAAAATCAACTACATATAAATGCATAAAAAAAAATAAAATTCAATGTCTTTTCTAATGACTTTTTAAATCCTTACTTCTGCATTTCTCATCTTTCGCCTATATTGTCTTTCTTCTTCATCTGGTTACTCTCACGTAAAGTTGAAGAGAGGACTTAGGAGCAATTTCATTTGGGTTTATAATTAATACTATAGGATGATGACGTGGAAAAATAGAAATCAACTGAAATCTTGAGAAGTTCATAGATGATTTTGGGATTAATTATCTCAATTATCATTGAACGTTTCCAAATGTTTTCCAAATTGTAATGAACTTTAAATTATCAGAG
>CAIGRK010238763.1:0-20429 GCA_903798315.1 Fraxinus greggii | reverse complement strand
CCAGGCTTTAAAATATGAACATTTCGTAGTTCATTTAATGAAATTATAGTCTAATTTATTATATAATGTGTTAGGTGAAACTCAATGAATGGAAGTAAATTTGAAAGGTATAAGTGAAAATTGGCGGAAAAAGGCGCAATATCCAAAGTTTGGGGCTAAAGTGTAAATACTCAAAAGTCATGCCGAAACTCACGATGAGGATTCGAAAATTCTAGGGGTCATATGGATGCAATTAGAAATCGAAATGAGTGAAATATGACCAAAATATTTTCACAAGTCAATTTTCAACTGGACAATGATGTTCTTGATTTTCAGCCAGAGATTGAGGCCCATTTTTGGCCTAGTAAACATTCGAATTGGAAAATAGATACTTCTAGTAAAGTTTTAGCCCTTTAAATTATTTTTATAACCTAATTTGAATCACCTTAATCAAATATTGGGAGAGAAAATTATGATGAAAATACTAAAGGAAGTGTAGTGCAGTTTTTCTCTCGAAAGGTGGCGCCAAGGCACCGAAGCGCCACCACTCTGTCTTCGTGGCGCCGAGGCACCGCTTAGGTGCATCTAGGGCCCATTTTTGGTCCGTTTTGAAACTCATAAAAATCCTACATTGGACACAGATATGGGAGGAGTATAAATACAAGAGTTTCACACAATTTGATGGGGATCACACATTGAGAGGAAGAGAATACAACGAAAGATTGAAGTACGAAATTCCTAAATTCATATTTTGAAACATTGATTGGAAGAGGAAGTATACCTTGGTGCAAGCATTATTTTTTTCTATATCTATATACAAACCCAGTGATATATTCAATAACTTCGTGTTTTTTTCTTCCATCATCATGAATAGCTAAATTTTATATTAAGACGAACAATGTAATCTACTTGAGACCCTTTATTTCTTATATTCAAGATTCTTGGTATTTTATCATACATGTGTTGATTTTGCTGTGAGTTTAATGCATTAAATTACTTAATCACTAATTTAATTATTTTGTGAATCTTTTACGAATTGAGAGGTGAGTTTGAGATTTAGACAATATAGTAAAATCATTATATTAGTATGATGTGTAAGAGATATATATATACTAAATATTGCGATCAATATATGAACTCTTAGAACTAATATTTCATTTAATTAGGGTAGATTCATATAAAGATATGAGATTGAATTAGTTAAATATGTTTAATGAGAACTCGAGAGAGGTAAATTGAATACAATAGAAGAATTTGATCGAATACTACATTAGACTCTTGAATCTTAAATTAAGACTTAAAGGTGATTAATATGTGAAATTATTTGGCCTTAATATCCATCAATTATTTGAATTCTCAATTAATCTTTGTGTGCATTTTAATTTATTCAAGTATTTAAACCAAAAATTCACAACTATAATTCTTTGTTTGCTTTCATTAAATGGGATTAAGAAAAATCTAATAAAGATCAAAAGTATAGTCCTCGTGGAGACGATAATCCGGACTCAAATGTTCATTTTATTACTTGTTACGATATTGTACACTTGCGATAGAAAAACGGAACATCTATCAACTGCAAAGTCGAGTCGCCAGAAATTATTCGAATTCTGCAAGTTAAACAACAGCATATACATTCATCATGGATCATGCTAAATCATCAAGCACTAATTATTCATGGATTTTAGTACAAAACACAAATAAAATGTCCCAAAACTCCGGTCACACCATAACTCGGAGAGCAGCCAGCAAGCATTATTCGTAACAGAATGATCAAAAAGTTGAGAATTCCTTAATGAATTCATTGATGTGAGCGTTAACTTCCTCTGCTCTCTCTTGGTTGATGAAGTGANGAGTCGCCAGAAATTATTCGAATTCTGCAAGTTAAACAACAGCATATACATTCATCATGGATCATGCTAAATCATCAAGCACTAATTATTCATGGATTTTAGTACAAAACACAAATAAAATGTCCCAAAACTCCGGTCACACCATAACTCGGAGAGCAGCCAGCAAGCATTATTCGTAACAGAATGATCAAAAAGTTGAGAATTCCTTAATGAATTCATTGATGTGAGCGTTAACTTCCTCTGCTCTCTCTTGGTTGATGAAGTGACCGGCTCCTTGTATCACGACGCATTCCTTCAATAATGGCACATCATTTTTGAACCCACCTCCATGTACATATTCCTTCATCCCTGGAGTAGTGTACACCATATCAAGATTCCCCACAATGAATTTAACAGGAATTTTTATCTGTACTCCTGTCCATGCTGCAGTTAGTTCCCAGTTTCTGCATCAGTAAAAAGTACCAACTTTCAGTTCTGCTAAAGAAAAAACTCGAGCATACTAACACATTTTGACAAGTGCATGTTTGGTAGGCAGTACTCAGCAACTCTAAATGTTATAATGAACAATTATGGAGAGCTATGAGTCGTCCACCGTACCAAACATGCCATCAGCATATTTCAGATGTTTCAATGAAATTAGTGCATACAGATCAAGTGCACGGTAATAGTTCAATCCTCCGCTGAAGCCATTGTGGTTATATTTACTAGCATAATATTTGAGATCTTCATCTGAAAACCATGCGGGTAATTTGATATCATCAATATCACGGAGATTTCCAAACGGGTTTTGTTTGGGTAAGATGGGAGGACCCGGTTTACTATCAGTAAGAATTTTCTTGATCACAGCTGCAGCTCCATATTCTGCAATTTCTGATTCCATCTTTCCAGGCTCCTGCAAATTTTAAACGTACACAAGAAATTTAATAAAAAAAGGTTCAAGAATTAGAGAATTAGTACTCTTCTTTGCAATTCGAAGTGATTAGGTAAAATTACTTTTAAGTAACTTTCTGTATGGAACATGATTGAATTTGCACGATTCTTGTTTAAGTTAAAATCCTCACAAATAAACAAATCCTATTTCATCTGAATTATTTAATTCATTGCAGACATTAGGTGGTAAAGAAATTGAGTCATAACGAAAAACGATTTGACCGTTGGTGTCCATGGACGTTCGTTATGTTGCGATCCAAAATTTTAAGGAAAAAATATGGGCAATATTGCTAGCTAGCTGTAGAATCCAGATTCAAACTAAACAGCAATCAATGATCATGTCCTGCTAACTTTCAAAGGTTTACTTATAAGTAAATAAGGAAGTTGTTTATTCTAAGATTTAAAATAATTAAGTAACTTTTTTAACACATGCCAATCGTGTTGAATATAGTGAGGTTAATGGGAAAAAAACCTGGAATCTGCACATATAATAGTCATCACCAAAGAAAGCTAGCATGCCCTCAATAGGCTTCAATATGGGATGCCTTGGCCGGAAGGGCACAGTTAAAGACACGAAAGCCTTGATCAAATCGGGTCGAAACATGCACAAATACCAGCCAACCATGGCGCCCCAGTCGTGAGCCACCAAGAACACTTGATCAACGCCGAGGGACCCTATCAGAGCCACCATATCACCCACCACGTGAAGGCAGGTGTAGCTGGTGATAGATGAAGGAGAATCGGTGTCGCCAAAGCCACGGAGGTCCGGCGCGACGGCTCGGTAACCTAAGGCGGCGAAGGCCAGGATTTGGTGGCGCCATGTGTACCAAAGCTCGGGGAATCCGTGGAGGAATAGTACTACTGGACCTTCACCTTTTTCAGCTACGTGCATGCTTATGCCATTCACATTCACCATCTTGTGCTCAATCCCTTCCATCTTTCTCTCTACCTAGATCTCCCTCTGTGGTCAAATAGATGTGTTATGGACTTGACAAGTGATATGTCCTCTCTGTACATTATATATTGGTATAATTTAGATTTTTTTAGAATAAATTTCATAAAAATTTATATTTTTGAATGAGTTGTTACATGCAAAATTATTTTAGAGAGATGCTACATGTACACTTTGATATACATCATTGTTCACACTCATCTCGCAACATGGATGGTCCCATGATAAATAAAATAATCGCGAGACCCACCATGTGAGAGGAGTGTAAAAGTTAGTGTACACCAAGAGTGTACACTTAGTATTTCTCAAAAAATTATTTAGAAAGTAAGCTTTTGGAGAATGTGTAATAAAAAGTCGAGAAAGTAATGAATTTATGAACAAGACTATTTTATTTAAAAATGTTTTGCTATAAATTTTGATGATTTTCATTCAACAGACAGTTGAAAATGTCGAACTTTTGATGTAAAAACCTAAAATGTCCTTACTTTAGTTAAATAAACAAAATGAAATAAGTAAAAAATGAAAAACTAAGAAATATAAGGGGGCCAAAAAAGAGACTTAGATAGCAATTAATAGAATGCACTCGAACCAATTTTGAACTTGGATGTCCACTTGTTAGACATCGATGTCATGTAGATTGAAAGTTTTTCGTTTTCTATTTTTTCGTCACATTATATTGGTGGAGTCCTTTTCAGTTTGTAGTAAATGTATTTTTTAATACCTTCCATTTTGTTTATCCAAAATTGCATTGGAGATGCTTATACGAGAGACTAATTGATAGGAAGGGTTTCATTTTCTTTATCATAATTTTTTAATTATTTTATTTACTTAACAAAAAGTAAAGGAATTTTACCCTTTTTTTCATTTTTTTGAATCAAAAGTTGACATTTTTAATGGTCAATTGGATGAAAAACAATATTGATAGATAAAAGAAGTTTGAGCCAAGACCTAAGTATTAAAGTCTGTTTGCACCACAATTTTTATTTCTTACACCACAGTTTAATTGCATTTAAAGTTTTTAATATTTACAAGTTATAACACTAATGTTTCTAATAATTTTCCATCTGATTCTTATCCTCGAACTTTTAATTGGTCAACACATTTTGTATTTGATAACAATTTTATATCTAAAAAATTGTTGAAATGACGTAAAACAACTTTTTTTTTTTATCATATTTTCAAAAATAAATAAATAAAAAATTTGGGAAAAAAATATGTTTTCCTTGTTTCATGAAAATAAATATTTTGATATAAATCATCATTGAGGACGAAATATATTAATTAATGGAAGATTGAAGTTAAGAACTTGATCAAAAAAAAAATTAAAAAATAATTATTGCAATGAGCAAATGTTGAGAGCAACTCCAAGGTGGGTACCAAAACATCATTTTGCACTAAAAAATGGTGCAAAGCCCCCAAAAAATTTTGCACTCTATTCGCTTTGCACAATTTTGCACCAAAATGGTTAAGTACAATTTTGTCCTTCTCTTTCACTTTGTAAAAAAATTGGTTAAAGATATTTATGTTATATATTTTTAATAAAATAAATTATTATTATTATTATTATTATTTGGATATGTAGTAAATTTTTATAATGTAATCAATAATAGTTAAGAAATTAATTTAAATAAGAATATTCAAAAAATTTAAAATGTAACAAATACGATTATTTAAAGCTAACACGAAATATATCTCAACAATCACATACATAAATCACTCCTAAAGTTGAGTTGATTGAAGACGAAATCATCATTTTCAAGAATTCCTTGCCTATCATAGACAAGAGTCGAGAATTGAAATCAAAAATTGATTGTCCAACTTGCTGTCCATTCAATGATTCATGACACATCACTTTAAATTAAGGTTGAACCACAAATCTCAACTTCATAGACAAATCAAAAATGAAGAGGCACGCATTACATTTCAAAATGTATTAATTGATCATTTTTCAAATGAATATATGAATTCCGAGAATTATATTGCAACTCTATTTCGATTTTGTAATATCATGATATCAGAATTCGAAACGCATTGCACTATTTTTTAATGATGCGATTTAATATTTTCTTATTTGTGTTATTTTTATTATTTGTGCTATATTTTTTAAATTTATTAATGAATTTAAAATTTTTGTTAATTTAACGTAATTATTTATTTAGCCCTTGTTTAATTCCCATTATTTTCAAAATATAATTTTCTCCCTCTTTTTTTCAATCACATATTTTTCAGTAAAATAATATTACAAACAAATCCAAAAATTTCCTTATTTTTTAATCACATAGTCCCCATCAATTTGCTATTTCAAAATACATTCTTAAATTATAATGAGACTCAAACTAGCTCCTAGTGATTTATGTAGTTGTAAAATAAATAAATAAATTATTAAGAATAAAAAAATGAAGAAAAAAACATTATCTATTTGGTATAAGTTTTGATGTAATTTGTTGAAGATGATTTTCAGCTGGGTGCAAGATTTTGTGCAAAGTTGTATAAAACTTTCCTCAAATTTAGGTGCAAGTTTGGAGATTGCGTGAGAAGGTTAATTGCAATTAAAATATAATGTATCAAATAAAAATTGCGGGGAAATATAACATCCAATCCCCAATTAACGAAAACAGTTATTCAAAAGTTAAATCATAAATGATCACTCTCACTTGATGTCAGATTTATTCCAAACGAAGGCTTCAGTTTTTACTTATGGGTTGAGCGATGTTGCTAAAGTTGAAAAAAAATTAGTGATGTTTTTCGAATTATTTTTCTTATCAACATCGATTTATGCTTCTTTTCAATTGAAACAAATATTCCAACACTTTTATTTTGCATTTACCTTTTCATGTTTTTTTAAATTAATCGAGACCAAGATGAATAATCTAGTCAAAGAACCTCAAATATTTAGCAGTTGAACAAGTCATATGTTGGACCACTGAGAGATGACGTACTTAAGTAAATTTTTTGGACAAAGAAATGCATCACACAACAGCAATCATTTTCTAAACATAGTCAAGTTAGATTTTCTTGGTTCAATATTATCCAAACTCCATGATCATAGGTAGTGTTTTATGGATTTCCCTTTACATTAGCATAATCCCAATAATGAAAAATGAAAATGTAGATGAGAAGAAGACAAAAAAAATGTGAAATTTGTTTGGTTTGGATTTTTTGTATTTGTCTTATGTTGTCTGTCTTCTCCTTCCCATTTTCTCGAGCAAGAAATTTTGCCTTTTTTTGAATGGCTGATCAATGTCCATCTGGCTCATCTTTCTTCACCTAGACACTCAGATTTCAATGAAAATTAAGAAAATATAATGATCTGCATTGCGAAAAGAAGAAAATCTGTATAGTTTTATTAAATAAGATAAACCTGCCTAATTAGGCATGAAGGCTTGGGAGGCGACAGTACGTAAAACGCGGGCTGCAGCCAAGAAGCGTGCCAACACTATATTTGGGACGTCTTATGCAGTAGGAAATGTTGAGGAAGAAAACGAAGATGAAGAAGAAGAAGAATATACAAGTGGAGAAGTGTATCACGCAGAGAAATTTCTCCCCAATGGTGATTACTACACGGGATATTGGTCCGAGAATTTCCCTCATGGATATGGAAAATACTTGTGGACGGATGGTTGTTTGTATGTAGGCGACTGGTTTAGAGGCAAGACGATGGGAAAAGGTACGTTTAGTTGGCCATCAGGGGCGATGTATGAGGGTAGCTTCAAGAGTGGTTTTATGGATGGAGAAGGCATGTATACGGGGCCTAATGGGGATACTTACAGGGGCTCTTGGATCATGAATTTGAAGCATGGTCGTGGTGTTAAGGAATATGGAAATGGAGGTAGTTACGATGGCGAATGGAGTCGAGGAGTACACGAAGGAACAGGGAAATATCAATGGAAGAATGGGAATTATTATGTAGGGAAATGGAGGAATGGAACCATTTTTGGGAAAGGAAAAATGTGTTGGACTAATGGAAATGGGTATGAAGGGAATTGGGAAGATGGATTGCCTAAAGAAAATGGAACATTTAAATGGGCAGATGGGAGTTTTTATGTAGGGATTTGGAGTAAAGATCTGAAGGAACAAAGTGGGACTTATTATCCATCTGGATCGCTATTGGAAGGACATCTTGAATGGGATCCTCAAGAAGTTTTTAACACTGTTTTGAAAGATTGTAAGGTTTGTCCTGGTGAAAAGGTCCCTGTATTGCCATCCCAGAAAAAGCTTGCAGTTTGGAGCTCTACAAAGGGCTCAGATACGAGCGTTAGGCCACGAAGAATGTCGGTCGACAGTAGAATGGATGCTGGTGAAGATAGGGATTTCGGTCGAATGCGGTTATCTGATGCTGCGCCTTTGCCTCCTGGTTGTGTTCGGAATGGAATGGCCGGAAATGACTCTGATGATGGTTTACAGCTTGACTGTGTAAATGCAAGAGGCAGCCCTCTAAGGATAACTAAAGCAGTGAAAAAACAAGGAGAGACAATATGCAAAAGGCATAGGAATTACGAGCTAATGCTCAATTTGCAGCTGGGAATTAGGTATGATTTACTCTTCTGCTTCAATTTCATCAGATCTTTCTAATACCTTTGGCGTACTTGTTCATTTTTAATGTAGCTGATATAAAATTTATACTGAAATTTTCTTCGAGAGGAAGGTACGGAATCAGACTGATTCCCAAAACGCCTTTCTGGATATTAGGGAGTGCAAGTTATTTTTTGCTCGCATCTCTCTTATACACAAAACCAACCACGTAAAATCCTATACATTGTAGGAATATTAGGTCGATCAGCATACAATTGTCCAGTATAATTCGACTTACAGAGCCCCAACACAAATGAGAAATGTGAATGTCATTCTCCTGATCTACTTGCACTGTTTCTACTCCGAATCAAGATCTATACCGTTTGCTAACTTCACAGGCATTCTATTGGAAGGCCCGGTCCACCTCCGTCGCTTGATCTGAAGCCATCAGCTTTTGACCCCAAGGAAAAGTATTGGACAAAATTCCCTGCCGAGGGATCCAAAATTACTCCACCTCACCAGTCCTGTGAATTTAGATGGAAAGATTATTGTCCAAAAGTATTCAGGTAAGGTCTTGTTCTATAATGACTATGTCAAAGAAAGCCTGAATTGCTGATATCGTCATGTTTGGGTGTTCTTAAACTTAAAATCTACTTCTTGGGCAGGTATCAAAATTTGAATTAGATTCTCTGCATTAAGAAATTCAAAACCATAATTTCGTGCAAAAGAACGCTGACGAATTCTTAATTACTTGTCATGATAATTTTCAGGACTCTGAGGATGTTATTCAAGGTTGATCCAGCAGATTATATGTTGTCGATATGTGGTGATGATGCATTGCGTGAACTTTCTTCCCCTGGAAAAAGTGGAAGCTTCTTTTACTTAACTCACGATGATCCTTATATGATAAAGACTATGAAAAAGGCAGAAGTAAAAGTGAGAACTCCTAATTTAAATTCACTTAGATGTACGAGTGAAATCAGCAAACAGGATATATTTATCACTTTTCCATTTCGTTGTTAGGTCCTATTAAGGATGCTAAACGCGTATTATAATCATGTTCGCGCATTCAAG
Source organism: Fraxinus greggii (assembly GCA_903798315.1). Classification (NCBI taxonomy): domain Eukaryota; kingdom Viridiplantae; phylum Streptophyta; class Magnoliopsida; order Lamiales; family Oleaceae; genus Fraxinus; species Fraxinus greggii. Next base: position 11,132 of record CAIGRK010238763.1, on the reverse strand, counting down.
AATACCCTAGTGACAAAATATTTTGGGCTGCATTGTGTAAAGTTGAATGGTCCCGCTCAAAAGAAGGCATTATCAGTAGTAATATATAGCCATTGCTTCTTCAGGAAAAAAGTTTAATGTGATTTATGATTTAGGTGAGGTTCATCATCATGGGAAATCTCTTCTGTTCCGAGTATATAATCCATAGGAGGTACGATTTGGAGGGCTCGACTTTTGGCCGACTAACTGATAAACCTGAGTCAGAGATTGATCCTACGACAACTCTCAAAGACCTTGATCTTAACTTCATCTTTCGACTTCAAAAGACATGGTTTCAAGATTTTCATAGGTAAAAAACTCGGTTTTATGCCTGTCTCCTCATGTTGTCAAGGCTATTTCCATTTCGTTTCTCAGGATTTTTAGGAGAGGTTAATCGGAATATTACTTGATTCTGCAGACAAGTTGACAGGGACTGTGAGTTTCTTGAACAGGAGAGAATTATGGACTATAGCCTTCTGGTTGGTCTCCACTTCACAGAAGCATCGGTTGATGACCATACTCCCTCTGGTGCTATAACCCCAGTTGGTAATTACTACTTATTTTCGACATTTCCATTTTACATATTATCAAGTTCATGTTTGATATGGAATATCGGACATGACTAAACAATTTCTTTTATCATGGTTCAAAATCAGAAATTTAGTTTCAACTCTCATTTAGATAATGGTGGCTCGGAAACTGACTCAGTTTCGTGTCTATCAAGGGCAGATGTGGAACAGTTGCTTTTGGACCCCGCAGGGTAAGATGATTCTACATTGAGCTGTGTCATTTGCTCTTTATGGTTGTATATGTTAAACTACCTCATTTAAAAACTGAATGGTTAGAGGGACAATTTTCTTTTGACTCACCTCTTCACATAAAGTTATTTTTCATCTAATGCGTGTCATGTGAACAATTTTCATAAATAGATACCGCAAGACTCGAACCAAGTATTTTGGCTACTGTTGATATCATGTTGAACCATCTCGTCGAAGAGCTTTTAGACAAAGTGGTTCGGCAGTATATTCATGTCAATGTCTAATGTTAGAAATCGAAACGGATGGTGAAAAAATATTCGTGCGGCCGACCCCAAATTTATTGGGAACAAGACTTCATTTGTCAAGCATTGGCTCGTTAAATTTCACTCATTTTTCATAATCATGTACAAACGCATTCGAATCTTTTTGAGTGCAGGTGGGCAAGTATAAGATTGGGAATCAACATTCCAGCAAGAGTTGAAAGAACTGAGAGGAAGAATGACATTGAAATACAACTAGTAGGAGAACCAACTGGGGAATACTATGATGTGATTATGTTTTTTGGTATCATAGACATTCTTCAGGACTATGGCATTACAAAGAAGCTTGAACATGCATACAAGTCCATCCAATACGATCCTAACTCAATCTCGGCTGTCGATCCTAAGCAATACTCGAGGCGTTTTCGCGATTGTGTACTCGAAGTTTTTGCAGAAGATACATAGAACATCAACCTCCTCTACAAGTTATGAGGGATTATTTGGGGTCCCATAGATTAAGAGGGATTATTACTGCATATATACTTCCATTCTTTTCATTCTTCAATTTTCACGTAGATATAAGCCATTTTTCTTTCATGCTAATCAATAGGGTCTTCCCTAATCTCTTTTCCCGAGAGAGTGTCAAATTCTTTAGAGTCACCCAGTTTGGGCTGGTGGAAGTATAGGAATATCAATCAGCATAATAAATGTTTTATATTTGTAAAATATTTGCAAAATATATTTTTCAAAGATGTAGTCACTTCTTGATCAGTTCCATTTTTCTGTAGAAAACTGTAACAAATTAGGCTGAAGCCAGAGTTATACGAGAATGCATACATGTTCCTATGTTTTAAATGTAGTAACAAAGATGATTCAATACAAGCAGTGTTCCAAAAATCTCTCCTAGGCTCGAAGTTCAAGCAAAATGCCCTGCTTCGCGTCTAGGAGCTCTCTCTCTCTCTCTCTCTCTATTTCCAATTCCCAAATGGCTGAATTTTTTCTTTACTCTCTTTCTTCTTTCCTAGGCTCGTTTTATTAATTTTTTTTTGTTTTTTATAGACGTCTTATTTAAAAATTTGAAATTAAAGTCAAATGAATTTAAAAATAATAATAATAATAATAAACCAAAGTTAAAAATGACTTTATCCGTACAAAAGTTAAAAATGACTTTATTCGATAAAGAGTTAAATAAAATTCGATAAAGAGTTAAATAAAATTTAAATTACAGTGCTATTTACATTATGAAATTATGATTTTGGGACTTGTTATTTTGTTGAAAACTTCGAAAGCACTAATGAATTTCCTATAAATCTATAAAATAAAATTTGTCTAGATGAAAGTTAAAAAACTATGAAAAATAATCTAAATTTGTATTTCAAAAAATTGAAAATTATATGATTAACTAATTGCAGAAATTATTAAATATAATATTTTATAACATTTGTTTGGTAAGGATTAAAATTAAATTTTGATAAAAATTTTTGAAATGTGAAGTTCAAAAGTTGTGAGACCACTAAAATATGTGATAAATATTAATTATTTGACTTTGACTTAAATTAAAATCTGATTTAAATTAATAGCAACACAATGGTATTATTATAATTATTAAATGATTTTTAAAATGATTAAAAATTTAAAATAATATTCAAAATAAGAAAATATTTTGTTATGCCTAAAGTTTGAAACTTAACCTTCACGCTTTTTCATACTCTGAATACAAGTATTTTACCGCACAAAATAAGACAGAGGTGAAAGAGTACAATGAGCAAGATTTGAATTCTTTAGAGTCTAATAGTATCCAATCCTATTACGAATCACGCTCTCGAGATTTTGTTTTTTTTTTTCATTGAAGTTCTACCCAAAGACAGGCATGGAGAGCTTCAAAAAAGGTTGAAGAAACACGTAGAACATTGGATAGGGCGGGACAACCAAAAAGGAAAAAAAAGTTGAATATTATGATAGTTGCATCACAAGAACACCATTGATCCCAAAGACAAAATGCAACACCACATTGTATCACATAAGCAGTAAAGCATCCACAAGAGTTCCACGTGACACGTCATCTTTACAAATCAAAACATCAAATGTGAAATTTTATATACGTTGTATGTTTCTGATTTCATAGTTATTTCAGCCTAACATCCTTAACATACTCCATTATTGCAGAAACTTTCGTATGAGTTTCTCACACAGTACATCATTCCAGAACTTCAGGCAAAGCTCGAGAGTAGAGACTGCCGAGGATATAACTTGAAAGTTTAGATGTTGAAATGTCTGGTGCGGCTTTTAGCTGTTGAAATGTCTAGGGCGGCTTCAGGCAAATACCACTAACAATCCAGTTGAGCATTTTAACCTAGCAAAATATAATAGCCGAATACTTCTATTGATTCCATCCAAATGCCTACAACTGCCGGGAATAACCCAATATTCCTGAAGAGGGTCGACCGACCAACCAGACAAGGCACTCCTGCATGTAAAATTACCAGTTACATCAACTATTGACTTCATAAGCTTCAAGCAATAGGTCTGGAAGTCGCCCAAGCGCATATAAAACTAAAAAGACATCAATACAATTTACCCAGAGTGTAATACGTGGCATTAGCATTGAAGAGGGTGTCCAACTAGAGAGCAATGAAACATAAAAATGACAACAAAGAGGTGTAAAAGACCAAATGAATACCATTTTAATTCGCATTGTGAGTAATCAACCTTAGTTGAATTCTCAATATAAAACCAAAATTATGGAGAGTGCTAATAAATTGACTCAAACCTACATTATTCAATGAAATACAAGCATATCCTTCTGCACTGAGTTTGCTAGTGCTATGACGACACTCCAGCCATGGCATAGTTTGAGATATCATTTCATTTTTCCCTTGAGGGGCAATTGCTTTTGCCTACTGTTTTTCTAAATAAGGTCTAAAAATGTCCAAAATAGTTGCAAAAGGCAAAAATCCATTTAGCAATTTCCTACAATCTTCATTTAGTAAAGTTATCAAATCATTGCGATATCAAATAACTCCATAGGCCAAGCTATACACATTCACCAAGTAACAAGTGCATCAGTGCCCAGGAGAGAGTATTCTGGCGGCGAAGTAGTATGACAGCATTATCAAGGAGCTGACTGGCAATATCTCTACATTACAAAACAGATCGTATTGTAGGAAGTCAAGCTCCTCATCTTATTGCAAGATGTAGGAGAAGGTAAGACAAATATAGTGACAGTTGCTATTTAAGGGATAAAATGAGCACTTTCTCTTGTAAGACTAATGGTGAATATAGTTAGTATTCATCTTGCAAGAAAAATACACAAGCACACAAAAGGTACTCAGAGCAGATTTTATCGCACAAATAAAACACGAGATAGAAGGCACTAATAAATTCAAGGAAGATAACAGTAACCAATTGCCACATCCCTTTCTACCAAACAACTTGTCTACCAGTGGAAAAAGCAAACGGGGCAAAGTACTGTTAGGCAGACGCAGTCTGTCCTCTATCTTCAATCGAGCCAAACTAAAATAGAAAAAGATGTCGGAACTCTCAATCAGGAGGCCCCTAAATGATCATATATGCACACATTAGGAATTTAAAATATGGAGTGAGAGAACCAAGAAAAATAAAATAAAAGCAAGAGATGATCAAAAAGCAAGGCCAAAGATCGCAAAATCACTTTCACATGAAAATTGTTTACCTAGAGCTGAAAATCACAGTTGAGAAAAGAAAAAAAGAGTTCCAAATATGCCGAAAGAAAGGAAGAATGTAACATTCAGAAGAACAAACGCATTCAGTCAGTATACAATCAAAATAAAAGGCTACTGTGTTAGATGTTTTGATTATTTTACGTAATTTGAAAGGAAAAAAACTAATCTTAAAAGAAAAAGCCAATTGACAGAGAGAGACCTGTTCAAAGTCAGGTGCCTGCAACACTCCAACACCAACCATGCTCCAACAAAAACTTAACAACATGGAAGATTCGGCAAAAGCAATGGTGGAAATGATAGCAGCACGGCCATGGGTATTTGTTGCGTCAAACTGTTCAAACCTTAATACGTTAAGAAAATTTGATGAGGTAGAAATTCAAGTGGAGCGTCTTAACATAAAGTCAATTTCGAGATGGCAGGAAACTTCCCCCCATACATAGAGAGAGAAGGAAGAAAATAAAGATTTGAAGACTAAAAGCTTAAGAGGCAGAATACACCTTACCATCTATGCTCCCCTAATCATCTCACACAAAAAAGTGACTTTCCAAAGGAGATTGTCCTTGATACTTCTGTGGCCTGACGTAATGTTGATTTCCTCCATGAATTTGTTGCTGCTGCTCCTGGTACTGCATCAAATGCTCTGGCAACTGATAGTCGAGCCAGCTATTCTGGTTTTCACTCTGAACTTGCATCATAGAGACTTGCTTCCCAGGGAAAGGGAAGCTTGTCATTCCCATTGAACCACTGTTCTTGCTCGCAGAAGGGAGTGTTGGTCCCACATGATTAATGGAATTGTTAAATCCAGCACTTTGGTTTGAAGGTAACTCGTATCCATCTAGCCAGCTATATTCGTCCATTTGAGAGGTTGAATGACTTTCATTTTTCAATGTCATGCCGTTCAATGACTCGTCCACAGATTTAGAAGGAATGGAACCAAAGCCAGGTGGGGGCCCAAAATGCCGAGCAGGTCGACTCACAGGATTCTTTTTTATGCCTGATGATATGGCTGGAGATGGTTTGACAAACAGGCCATCAGTAGCTGCTCCAGGGGACATAATGGAATCAAATTTAGATGTTACAGCAGTTTGTGAAATCTGAATAGGATGATTATGTCCAGGATCGGTGTTGACAAACCGAGGGTAGGGAACGGCAGAAGCAGCAGGCTGGGAGACTCCCGTTTGATCTTGCAGAGAAGGTTTCATAAAAGATCCATTTTCCATCAAACTCAATTGGGACAAGCCATTCACTGTAGGAGTTTGTTCTACCAAGTACTTTGAAAAGCTAGGTTGGACTGGTAGCATATACTGAGAAGTGCAGTTAGCAACAGCAATAGATCGTCCCGTGCTTGGAGCACCCTGTAAGAGGAAACTATCGTCTCCAACAGAAAGGGACCCATTTTGATTCCCACAATGAACCCTGCCATCACCAACAGCGGAAGCAGGAACCTCTGAAGAAGTTAACTTTGAAGCAAATTCACTCACATGCTTCTCAGTCTTAGATGGCTTGAAGACAATAACCTCGTCGTCTTCCTCTCCTTCAGCATCAACCTCCAGCTTGGCCATAGCAGCTAGAGCCACTTCGCCCTCAACAGAATTTTCTAGAGAATTACTAATTAATTTGGGATCTTCTAAAGAGCTGGTGGGTTCAACACCGATCAAGAATTTCTTCAACTTCGTGTCAAAATATATTCCCTCCTTCCCAATCTGGACCACATTTGCAAGAGCCTTTCCAGCTGCAATAATCCTCTGCATGCGGGCTTTCTCTTCCTTATTGCCACCATCACTTCCAATACCATGCTTCCTTGAAAAATCAAGGATAACTTGAGCAGGAAGAAGAGGAAAGAATCCTCTCAATTCGAAGTCCTCAGGCAATGCAAGACGATTAGCAGTATCAGATTCGTCGTACTTGCTCGCATGGGAGAAACATGCTTCATCTTCACCTTCACCAACAAATAAATATTCATTTGATAAGAGCTTATTAAAGAAGGCAACACAATTGTTCCAAAAAAAGGATCTAACATTCACTTGCTTCTCCTCCAGACCACTGTCTACTGCAACATTACTGTGACAGGCTAACCATTCTACAAAAACCATGATACCAGGCAATAAAAAGCTCGATGAAGGATCACTCAACTTGTTACAGCGTTCCAGTACATAACCCATAAATTCAAAAGTAGCAGTAAATGCATTATGAAGCAGGACTGAACGCTGTAGGATATCAGCATATGATTGGTTTTCATTTTCCTTGCTCATATCATGAACAATAAATATGAGAATGATGATCAGTCTGACAATTACTAGTCTACACTCTGCAGCATCAGAACCAAAGTTGAACACCTCATCTGGCCCAGAAGAAAGAAGTTCTAAAAAATCATTTTTAACCATTGAGAAGACTTCCTCAAAAGTTTCCAAGCTGGATAAACACGAGAAAGAATAAGCATCATTGAATTGTCATTCCAATGTCGCAATATACTAAACAATGAAAAAATTCAGAACAAACCTTGTCCGCGTGAAAAGAATGCCATTTAGTCGAATAAATCGTGTGATGAAGGCTTTCAAAAGATCAGCAACGCTGGAAACTCTTTCCTTAACTGAACTTACTTCCACTTTATTATCTTTAATAGAAGTCCTAGCAGCACCTTTACGTCTGCTGTACCCCGGCATCCTCGAAGGAGCTGCCTTCACCAAAGTTTTAGCATCACCAAGTAGCTGGGTATAACTCTGACGATTCTGCCAAAATAGAGAAAACTAATGATGAGAACAATGGAGTACATGTGCCATTGGTTGACAGGAAGGTAACAAGAATCTTGAAGAATTGAAGCAAGAAAAGAGGTCCTTGTCCCATAGAAATACTTGATCAAATGGCACTTTCTACTTCACGTTTCGTTCTTATAGGTAACAAAACACCAATTTCAATCACAAATGCTATTCTCTACTCTTGGGAACAGACATAAGAAGTTAAGCCTAACACTAGTAAAAGGGATAATTAACAAGTGAAAAAAATGAAATCACAGATATATACTAGGTTAAAGGTGAAAATTTTAATGAACTTAATGTCCTCGCACTTGTTCATATGCTGAATAGTTACCTTTTCGAATGCAATGATCAAGTTGTCCCTTGCAGTAATGAAAGGATTCTCAACTGCTAGGCTCCGGAAGTAGCGATATATTGACACCAGTTCATCATTTGAATATCCTGCCAGTATAGCAACCTGAAAAAAACTACAAGTTAATAACCAAGCAGGACAACTATATCCAAAATATAGGAAGAGGCAATTAACGGCAAAAGTTGCCAACTAAAAACCACTACGAAGTTCGTGAATGTTTACCTGGTGATGTGGATTACCACTAGAAGGCCAAAGTGAAGAAGCTTGCATATAATAACTGGATGCAGCTGCAAACTCCCGAGCTTTAGAGTCTCCTTCCCCGTATAAGCCCTTATATCGTGCAAGATCCCCCAGATAAATCAAACAGCGATGACAGGATATCAGTCCCTTATTCCTCTCAGAAAATTTATTTCCATGTTCCAACGAGGAAATTTGATTGTGTGGATCATCGGAAAAATTATCCAATGGCAGACCATACTTTACCCTTATCTTCAACATCAAATCATGATAAAATCCGGTGCCCTCAGAAAGAAAACCCTTGAGCTGGGAACGGATTTTGGTCAGTCGATCAGGTCCGGCTCGGGACGGAACTTTCCCATTCTGGGGTGCAGCTGATCCTGCTGAAGCTAGAGCAGCGTTGAAGAGAGCCCGTAACTCCTCAATTCTCCTGTAATGCAACTGCCACAAAGCATACTCCACGTCGTTTTGTTCAGAAAAAGCATGGTCTTCAAGGACAATAGCCTCATAGTTTTCACGCATCTTTTGCCATGCATTTGGATCTGAAGGGACTTTGGCTTGGGCGGCTTTCCTACGCTTGGTCTCCAACTCAACATTCTATGGTGGAATGAGAAGTCAGTCAAGGAAACATATTTGATTAAAGAGAACATAACAATTATATATTTTTAAAAAAATCGACTAAACCAAACAAGATAATTCTGCATTTGTAGGAATGGTTTATCTCGATGAGGTAATTGGATGATTTTTCGAAGGTTTCCCTTTTGGCAGTGTTTTAACAAAAGAAGCATAATCTTGGCCACATTGTACGACAAAAGCATTCACGCGCAGAATGCTGGACTAAAGCACACATATACCTTGTTGAAGAGGCGCTGAACACGTTCCCTTGACGAATTTTCCTTGTAATCATCCATTGGAATAGCCATCGTCCATCAAACAAGTGTTGAAAAAATCAAGTCCAATCAATGAAACTTCAGAAGCAACAAAAAGTATTTGATCTACCAGGAATTGCCTGCAGCAAAGCATACTTATTAGCAAAATGATGCAAGTGAATGAAATCCCAAATCATAAGAGTTAGTCTAAACAATCCGAATTCAGAAAACCCTCAATTTCCAGCCACATCTCATTAAAATAAGTATTCTGTTTAATAGAAATTCCCACTAGTGAAAACCAGATCTCAACATTTCCAATTTCTGACCCACATCATAAAAAATGCTCCCATTGTTTAATAAATCTCAACACCTCAGAGCACGGCAAGCAAAAACGCGTTTAGGCACTGATTGTATGGCATTTTCTGGAGACATGCCTCAATGCTTGTGAGGCATGCACTCTTTAATTCTCTAGACTTATTTACTTTGCTCTAGGTGTTGGCAAAAAATATTAAAAATTCCTATGGTACCAACTTTGTAAATAGCCCATTGCCTCACTGGCTATTGCTAAAACATTAAAAAATTGTGCCTCCCTATTAAACCTCCTTGGCAATCAGCTACAATTAAAATATTAAAAAATGTTTCTCATAGACAGCTTTGGGAATAGTCCATTGCTCCACCAACTAAACTAATAGTTTCCTTTTGTTACTTTATAGGTTTAAATTAGTCTATTTAAATTTTGAAGAGCTTTTAAGATTTATCATGAGCTTATTTTGCATTTTAATAACTTTTTTCTTTTTTTTTTTTCGGTTTACGTTGAAGTTTATGCGTCTCTCTGCACTGGAATGCCTGAATACCCAATCACCTTTTTATACATAATGCTCCGAAGAATGAGCATGAGTCCGTATGTATATGTCCACAAAATAAAACCCTAAAAAGTATCTGTAAGTGTAGTTTCAGATTGTCCATCCTTTTACCTTACTTGAATGAAATAATTTACTTCCAACTTATTTAAACATAATTTACTTCCAAAGTATAGACATTGAAAATTCAGGACTTCCCATCTCTACACATACAGAACCTGCAGAAACCCGGTTAAATTTCAAGTATATAAGCCTAAATGGTTTAATTTTAAAATTAACAAACTCACAAAGCATAACAAATCTTTCAATTGTAAAATAGTAAAAAGGAAGATTAAAGTCAACCAAAAATATTAAACCAAAATTCCAGAAAATCAAAACCCTAAAGTCAATCAACATCATTAATGATGAATTGGAAAATCAACAACTAGAAAAAACTAATATAACTTCATAAATAACGTATTTCTTCAATTACAAAAGTTGATAGGAGATAAAGATAGCAAAACCTAAAATCAATCAAGTTCATAAATGATGAATTGGAAAACAAAAACATAACTCCAAAAAAAACGTCAAACGTGTGTCAATTACGAACGTAGAGAGGAGAAAGAGAAATTAACCAGAACAAATGTAAGGCGACACGAGTAAATCAAAACCCTAAAATCAACCTGTTAATATTTAAACAGTATTAACAAGAAGGAGAACACAAATTCAAAAGAATGTACCAAAACAAGCCAAACTCGTCAAGAATTCTTTAGAGCTCAGCAGATCAAAATAAAATTACCAAAAGAACTTACAAAGAAACACCAGATCTGCAAAGATCACGCCGCGACTATTATCGGATTTTTCCAATTCAAAGAAACAGGTGGGCCTATGTACGGTTGAACACAGGCAGTTATATATGGAGAGCAACTGGGTTAGGTTTTCTATTCGGGCCGTGATTTGGAGATTGGGGGAGAGTTCGGTAAATTCACGTGGTTTGATAACGGTGGATTTTAAAACTCTATTTCTTCTAGGTGTAATTTTTTTCAATAGATTTATTAAAATTTAAGTATTTCAATAATTAATGAATTTTTAAGAATTTCATTAATCCAAATTTGAATAGTTTTTTTTTAACGAATTTCGAGCCTACAAAATTATAGCTTAACCAGTCAATTTTTAATGAATTTCGAGCCAATAAAAATAAAGTCAAAATTATTTATACAATTAAAAATAAAAGAAATTAATATAATTAAGAATATAGAAATAAAATATCTCATTTTCAGGTAGGGAGCGAAATAAAAAGGTAGAATTGGGTTCTCGTCTTTGTTATAATACGAAATTTAATTTT
>CAIGRK010238756.1:0-15263 GCA_903798315.1 Fraxinus greggii | reverse complement strand
AGTGCAATGATCTCGTTCTTGACTGGTTATTTTTTTGCGTCTTTTTAAATATCAGTTCCAGTTTTTCGGTTAAAACGGACTTGAAAATATGAATGCAGAACAAGAATTATTCGAAAAATAAAAATTTTATTTATCAAGATTGTTACTGTTTACATGTACGTTATAATCAAGAAATTTCGATTAAGAATTTACCCAATAATGATAATCAATTTTTAAAATGATTTGGATCGCTAACTTTCAACGTTTGGATCACGAAATTTCGGCTTTTAGTTCCAAGAATTTGATTCTTCCAACATTCGAGTCTTTTATGGTATTTTCCAAAATCAAGATTACACCGAAAAGTGTGCACCTTTTAATTAAATCAATAAACTAATTTTGGACTTAACAGTTGAAAAAATGAAAAACAAAATTTTATTACTTTTTCTCTCTCGATATTCGGAGACTGGAAAATTATTGTGTTATGGATTTTTTTGTTCCATCTGATCTCTATTCATAGAGATAAAGGAGTTCCAACCCATGTATAATAAGAATTCTATATAAAATCCAACTAGGGACCACAATTGAAATCAAAATAGGAGTTTTAATTAAAATATATATCCAATTAGTCTACAACTTATCTAATTAAAGTGCAGACCCAACACTTCAATTATAAATTCGATTAATTTTATAATTCTATATTAATTATAATTAAATCCAAAACTTTTATAGTAATTACAATTAAGTCACTATATTTTATAGAGCTATCACGTGAACGTAATTTGACAAATATTATTCAAACTCTAATAATTAGACCATATTTACTTTACCATAAAGAACGGAATTTAATTATTCGGCTTTGAATTTTTCATTAAAGGTGAAAATTTGTACTTTCGAAATATATAAAATCACATAAGCTAATATATAACCGTAACATTTTCTTGTGATAAGCTGTATATGCATTGATAATTATGTATGGGCATGAATGTCGATTTTACCCCATCTAATAAATCCAAAATGTCGTGATTTAGTCGTCACTAAACAATGAGCTCATATTTTAATCGTTTAACATAATACAAGGTAGTCACTTTACTTATTTTTCAGTGCGACGATTATCAACACAAATTCGTATTCTCTACTCCACTCATTCTCAAATTCCCAATTCATCGAAAGGTTTGAGCAATTAAATTGTTCGCAATCATCGACAGAAAAAAATTATATTGGATTGATTCATGGGAAAAAAAATCTCTAAAAATTTTCTTTTTGCCTTGAAAATTTGCCCATGTGTACGCCCCTTACATCCTCGCCCACCGGTGAATCAAATAACCATAAAATTCACGAGACGGTATACACAACTACGTGAGGGAATTTAGATGAAATATCTAACAATCAAGTGAAATTTAATTTTCTAAACGATCGTGCTATATAATTAAACTCGACACATGGTTTGTTTAATATACTCTAAGTGTAGTAGTGTCACGTTTAACTATTTATGCGATAAGGATAAATCGCGAACACGAATAGTAAATCAAATCCTTATACAATGATTGTGGACGAATTATTTATAATCAAAATATAAATTGTGTTGTAATGTACTTCTCAATGTAAATACCCAATTTATATTATGACAAATGATTATATGCACTTTAATTTGTACGCTCAATGTTAAATAAATGAAATAAATAAATAAATTTACAATTTGTTTATTATAAAATATTTTTTCATAACAATTATATCTTCGTACAACCTAACAAACATTTTTTAGGATGGACAAATGTTCAACTAATACCTACTTATTAGCCACAAAAAATCTCAATCACTTATTTTTATTTAATTATAAGTCAAGCCAATCAAAACATGCATTTAAACATATATACTTATTTTAAGCCTTTACCAAATTTGGACAAATAATATTATTTATCATAAACTGAAATGCAAAACTAATTATGCGACAATGAACTATTCATTTTATTGTTTAATACGTTAAAGTGCATCGCAATTCTATTGAATAACGAACGAATGGTCCTATTACCACACAACTAGCATTCAACTTGGATGCATCACAAGCTAGGAACAGTCGAGTTTAACCGTGTCTCAAGTCCAATATAACTCAATTTTTGTGTCATTAAAAAATAATAATAATGTAGATTTTGATTTTCCACCCCGAGTAATGCTCCTGCCAGAACAACACACACAGCAGGGGGTGGGTGGGGCTTTTGTCAATATTTTAATTCATGTGGGACCCAAATCATATGAGTAAAATTCAAAACTCCGTGGAAAAATCTGTGAAAAAAATTTGTGCCTGCAGCATTTTTGTTCCACCCCAAACGAGTCAGTGGTGCGGCGTGACAGGCTAATTAATGGTCCCGTCGGAATTGTCCAGAATAAAGGCTGGTTGTGCCATGTGACTCGGATCAATCACTGTCACGGTATATCACCCAAAGTTAATGGAATCAACATGGGATAATGGAAAATGAAGTATACCATTACAAGATTTGTCTTGTTATTATTTTATTATTTTCATATGATGGAGAACCTCAACAAAATATACTTGAGAGTGTTGTCCTTTCATTGAAAATATTTTATGAATGAAGAAAGTCAACCTAAGTCCCCGTTTGCTTTTGCTAAAAAATCAAATTTTTTTTTTACATAAATTTTGATCAAAATTGATGAAATGTGCAGTTATAAAGTTAATGAAAATTGTGGATTAATAAAATATGCAGTTAAAATGAATTGTTAATTTTTACTTAAATTTTTATCAACTTTTTAGTTAAGCCGAGCAACGGTTGAGTACATTTTGAAGACAATCTACTCTGAAAATTGTCTTGTAGATAATGAAAAACACGATTGCTATCAACACGTCGTGATAAAGTTTACAATTTTTATGTTTGATATTTTTATTTTCTTTATCTTTGATTCAATTATCAAAATCGAGGATTATGAATGCGGGTGCACGATGCCGGTCATATAAACTCATCTCTCGCATTTACTTACATAAAAAAAATATTAGATTTTAATAAAGAAATGAAATTTATACAAAATTTATTTCTCAACTAACATGATGAAACTCTCTAATGGTGAAGAATATATTGATATAGATCCATCAAAACTAGTGGAAAAACTGAAGTATATATAACATGGTTTCAATAATTTTTTGTGCAATTTAGTGCCTTTTGACACCAATTAATTTATTTAATGGTTTATTACGGGATCGTTTTCAACCACATATTCACATAATAAAATATTCTACTCGTATGTCAAAAAATATTTCCTACTTTTTAACCATATATTCCCTTAAAAAGATTGTTCAAAACTTTTTTTTCCCCAATTAGTGAGAATCAAACTGGCTGTTAGTGCTATTTGTGCCAATATTCTCTACCAAGTGCCATAAAGCCCAGCCCAGTTAGCTGTATGCAACGTCGCGTCAAGTTGATGGTAGCGGCCCAGTTTATGCTCCGTCATCAATATTGGGCTCAAGAGTCGTGACTTCTCTCTCCTCTCAGCCTCTGAGGCGGTGGGTGAGCTAAGGAACATAATTGGATATTTGGGCGTTTTTCCCAATCGAACACCCACGCAATCTAACGCGCCGCCTATCTAAATGGCTTTGCTGTCCCTCTCCTTCTCTCTATCAACTTCTACTCCAAGAAGAAAGACGTTTTTGGTTTCCTCTCCGACTTCAACCACATCCTCTACATGGACGACGTCGTCGAAGACTCGCGCTCTCCTGCCGCCTTTCAGGATAACTCGCTCTCTGAATTTGACTCGTGGGGGAAGTAGGTCTTTGGTAGTCTGTATGGCTCCCGAAGAGGAGAGAATGACTCGCCGTTCTCCCCTTGATTTTCCTATTGTGAGTGCCTGGATTTTGTTCTTTCTTAATTATTCGTCAATTTTATTTGTTTATTTAAACTATTTTCTGTAAATGTCATTTTTTTTTTCGCGGATAAAATTGGGAGAACTGATGGAGGGTGGAAAGTTTTTAGATAATTTCATTCCTGTAGGAAGAGCGGGATTTGTGTAATTTTTAGAAGCAATACTCAGACCGTGTTTCTAATTTTGGTTCGTCTTTAACTGTGTGTGTTGATAAAAGTTCAGTTTTGCATTCGATTGATCAAATAACAGCTAGTTGAAGTTGATTGAGTGGCTATGAAGAAGATTATGTGCTTCCAACATGAACATTAGATTAAACTTATAAGTATGTTCGTTTTTATTTTTTAAAAAAAAAAATCGATTTTAATCCCAGCCGAAGGGGATAAATTTCTTAAAATTGAAGAGATATTTCTACGGTAAGTAATTTTTCTTTTCCTTGTAAGAAAAACGTGTTTGGAAACAAAAACTTATTTATGTATTTTTTAATTAATTTAGATTTTATTGTTGGTAGTATATAATTTGAAATGCAAGATAGCTCTTTGATGAAAATGGATAACCCGTTACATTTCTGTTTAAGCTTTTCAAGGAGAATGCTCCATTTAGCTACCAACTTTAAGGTGCATAAGCAGCTAGGTTAGCACGGAATCGTTAAAATTGTAGTTCCTCCTTTCCCGGCTACAGTCCTCTTGCATGTACCATGTATGCATATTTGTTACCAGAGAATTTAATTTGATTCTAGAATTTACCCTTATGGTTTTGATTTACTCAACTGTTTAGGGAATGTCGGGTTCATCAACATTACACCCTAAGAAAATTTATGCCATTAATCTAGTTTAGATGTAATAAACTTTTGTAAGACTTCTAAGACATATTTGGGAAAATTCTGAACAGTGTCACTTCTTACCTTGAATAGATCTGAGAAGGGAACGAGGGGGAGCATATAGTTTCCCAGCTGACTAGGTGAAGCTTCTTCCTTTCTTATGCTGCATTTTTCAAGAGTACATTAACCCATAGTAGAGTGTAGTGGTCAGTGAGTTGAGAAGAAAGTGCGCCAGCTCTCATACAAAACGGAAGTCGCGAAGCTNTATGCTGCATTTTTCAAGAGTACATTAACCCATAGTAGAGTGTAGTGGTCAGTGAGTTGAGAAGAAAGTGCGTCCGCTCTTATACAAAACGGAAGTCGCGAAGCTGAAAATCAATTAGCTGACCAAATTACTTCAGTTTCCTGAATAAACGATTTGCTAGAACTTGAACATTCTTATATGTGGAACATCAGACTTTTTAGGATATTCCAAACAATTTTTTTCTTTAAAGTAACTTAAGTTATTTATGGAAATCTTTAAATGGGACCTATATGTATATATATATATTTATATTGTTTTAGATCATAGGTTGCTCTTGCAATCATCTGCAAAATGGTTAATTTCTACCCATATAATATTCAATAATAGAGAGACTAAATCCACCAACACCTTGTGGAGTTAATTTGCGCTGGTGATTGCTTCTTTCTCATGACAATGTTACCTTGATGTATTCCTAGCACGATGGGGAAGAAAAGGTGTACAATCTTCATGGACATGCCGATGTGGATACTTAAATCCCGAGGATAACCTGTCGTATACATGAAATCTTTATTTTGTAATTGTGGTAATGCTGTTTGTTAAAATGCATTGCTTATTGTTAACACAATCTTGCAGGAGTGGGAGAGGCCAAAGCCTGGAAGGAGACCAGACATCTTCCCCCAATTCAGCCCAATGAAAACTCCATTACCACCTCCATTGCCAGCTGACCCTCCTGAAGAAGATGAGGAAGAAGAAGAAGAGAAGAAAGAGGAAGAGGAGGAAAATCCTGAAACAGAGGAGCCTGAAAAGCCAGATAAGTAGTATATAAATTACTTGCAATTTCAAGACGATGTCATCATACAACAAGCTATATTCGTTGCAGCTTGTGGTTTTTGAGTTTGCAAGGGCAATTCTAAGCTATGGAAGGAATGTTTTGTAGTCTCTCTAGCAATTATAGGCAAAAACACATGTTTTACAATGAGCTTACTTGTGGTGATTGATGTCTATTTTAAATCTCTGTATTTCTTATCGAGTTCATTTTATCCATCTTTATGAGATTTAGAGACTTTTAGAAATACACGGTTGTGTGTGTAATTTTATGACTTGTCTGACTATATTGATCTACATTCCTACTGAACTGAATTCCGTCAAGGAGCCTGATGAACGGAGTTAGGATGACAGGGAACCCTTGAATTTGGTGCATGTTTCGCTCTACGCTCAAAAAATTTACATATGAGCATATGAGTAATTTGTGAAATATATATTCTTTTTATTTGATCAAAATTGAGTACAAGTATATTACTTATTTAAATGTGACTGTTTGAGATACGTACATAAAATAGAATCAAAAAGTAAGGAAATTTTATTGGTTTGTGTGTAGAATATTTTATTGTGTGAATGTATGGTGAAAAAAGGATACTGTAACAAACAATTTAATTTTTGAAAGGTAGACAATCAGGGCTAAGAGGGAAATGGAGGGGCTTTTGCTTTTGTTAAAAGTCACAAATTTCACTTGCGTGAATCCCAAAATAAGGTTTTATGCCATATGCACAAGGCATGTGTGGACTGTGGAGTGAGTGGGAGGATGGCGTGGGAAGAAGAATTATTCTTCTTGGAATTAATCCAAGTGTATAATATTCTTTGATAATAATGGTTGACGATCACATGTTGTCAAAATCTTAGTATATGATATAGAAAATAATTTTTTAAAATGGATGGATATAATGATGTCAAATATAATATTGTCAATCAATTTTGTCAAACAGTATTATGCATGTTGCATGATTTTTCTTCTTAGCCAGAGCCACTTGTTTTCCAAGGGGACAGACTCCTTGCCAATAGGGGGGGACCAAACCAATGGCCATGTGGCCCTAGCCAAGTAGCATATCTTGGGGAAGAAAGAAAGATAGTTCTCTATTTTTTGTTTTATTATTTATTTAATTTTTTGATTATTTTATTAAAAAATATAAAATTATAATTTTTCCTTTTAAATTAATCAAAATGTGATCAAATTGATTACTTTGGGTTGACTAACGAAGAAATTGACAGAAATGGATGGGCGATTTGCTCAATTAAAAGTGTAATTAAAGGTGAAAATGTCGAAAAATGAAAGATAGAGATATTTGCACATTAATATTGAAAAGTAAAAACGTTGTGTGTTAATTACACTTTGTTTTATCTTAAAAGGAAAACAACTCACATACACGTAAATTACAAACGTTTGAAAAGCCTTGGGCTTAGATTCGAAAATGGAAAAATTTCATATCTAAGAGATTAAGTATTTCAAAATTAAGAAATATAGTTTAAAATCACAAAAACCATATATTAATTATATTTTATTTATGAAATAATTAATTAAAAATATTTATTAATTAAAAATATTAATGTCACAATTCTATAATACTTGATCACAAATTATCGAATTAATTGATCACAAATTATTTTTCAATCACGAATTAAAAATTTTATAAATCACAGATTATTTTACGATCACAAATTAAAAATTTTATAGGTTACAATTTATTCAGCAGTAACAAATCAAAATATTTAAAAGTTACACTTTATACAAATCACAAATTTTATAAGTCACGACTCAAATTTTTAAGTCACATATTATTTATAAGTCATATTTATCGTTCACATATTATTTATTGGTCATATAATATCCAGTTTATTGGTTAGAATCTCAAATATTTGATCACAATCAATCAAATAATTGGTCACAAATACCCTTATCACACGATATTCCACCCACAATCATCGCACCACCACTAACTACCCCCACCCCAGCCACCATCACATCCACTACCCAAACACCATTAAAAATCATATCCAAAATTACATGTCACCGCCACGACCCCACCAACAACACCACGAATGCTACATCGCACCTCACCACCCAAAACTCCTACTAAGTAAATTGAAGGAAGAAACCAACATAAAACCCCAAAACCATCACCGCTGCACCCGACCTTCACCTACCGCACCACCACCACTAGCATCATCATTGTACACGCCACCGTAGACACCACCGCACACACTACTGCACACACCACCACATATTCACACCCTTTTGTGTCAGACACACAGACTTGCAACCATGAAGTAGTAGCGCTCTTCACTGCTTATAACTTATTCGTCGTCGATGTTTTCTTAACAGATCCGAGGTGATGATGTTTGCTTCGGAGTGATGAGGCCACAAACGCTGACTACTTCAGGGCGATATCGCTGCGGTGGTAGCGTCTTGAGCGTCACGCTGCAATATCTCCGACGGTGATAAAAAGAGGGAGATAATGGTGGGATATAGAGTGAGACAAACGAATCGAAAGAGAGAGAAAATATAGAAGAAAATGGGTGGTTGGGTAGGATGAGATATGTGTATTAATTCAATCTTATAATATATTTACAAATATTAAAATTTTGAATTATTATCTGATTTTTAAATAAAATTTTGTAAATTTTATTTTTGAATTGAAAAGTTGAAATGTTTGGATAGGTGTAATTTCCACTCTTGAATATCAACAAATAAAAGTCCTAGACCTTAGGTCCCAAATGAGCCCAATAAGTTAAGAGTTTCTGTGGAATACCCCAGTAGATCTTTCTAGAAACAGCAGAGTATCTCTAGACGGATCTAGGACCACTAGACCAACATCATAGTCTTTCTTGTTTAAAATTTGACCCGAATTTTCCACACCGCCCCAACCCTACCCCTTTAAACCCCGAGACTATTCACTTCACCAAACAATAAAGAAGAGAGCTCTTCCTTTTGTTCTCTGAATTCCCTCTCACACGCCAAAGTATTCGGAAGAGAATTCCAGAAAGTCACTTCGTTGATTCTTCTTAGGTAGTGTAGTTATTGAATTCAAGCCCTAACGTTCTGCCTCTGCAATTATGAGATCTAATTTTATGTTCATTTTTATTTGATATATTGATTTATTCGATATTATCTTTTATCAGCTCTGTTGTTTAATTTATCCTGCATATAAATTGTCTTTTGTAATTCAATTTTGTTCATTATCGTAGGTAGATTGGGTTCCATTTTGAAATTTTCGGATTTTAAGTAGGTTCATTTCTTTTTTCATCTAGAAGAACTCGATCATGGTGGCGTATTTGAAAGGACTCAATGGCATTTGGATAGAGGGAATAATATTTTAACTTTTCCTTAGAGTTAGCTCAAGCCGGACTCAATGGCGGTATTTTCTTTAAAATGATTGCTGGAATTGTGCTGGTCTTATATTCACTCTTTTCATCCCTTGACCTCGTAAGTAATTGGATGAATCAAAAAGGACTGATAGGTTGAATCTGAATAGGTTAATATGTTCAATGCACACATATATTTGAATTGAATTTAGGAAGTTGTCTTGCACATTCTCATTGATACTTGTTTAGCAACATGAACTTACCTGTGTCTTTTCCTGAAGGATAAGGAAATAATTACTGGTATTAATGTTGCCATCATCTTTGAACTGGAAATGTGATTTTACCTTTTTGTTCTTTAGGTTGTAATCTACCTTGCTGCAACCTAGTGACCCTGTGCTGCTATTCGGGACATTTTAGTGAACATGAGTGTGGTGGGTTTTGATATTGGGAATGAGAACTGCGTTGTCGCAGTTGCAAGGCAAAGAGGTATTGATGTTGTTCTTAACGATGAGTCCAAGCGAGAAACTCCTGCTGTTGTATGCTTTGGTGAAAAGCAGCGGTTCCTTGGGACAGCAGGAGCTGCATCGAGTATGATGAATCCAAAAAATACAATTTCTCAAATAAAGCGGTTGGTTGGACGCCAGTTCTCTGATCCTGAGCTGCAGCAGGATCTCAAGTCATTGCCATTTTCAGTAACTGAAGGGCCTGATGGCTTTCCTTTGTTACATGCACGGTATCTGGGACAAGTGAGGACATTTACACCTACCCAGGCTTTGGGAATGGTGTTCTCTAATTTAAAGAGCATTGCCGAAAAGAATTTAAATGCGGCGGTTGTAGATTGCTGCGTCGGGATACCTGTTTACTTAACTGACCTTCAGAGGAGGTGTGTTATAGATGCTGCAACTATTGCTGGTTTGCATCCTCTTCGCCTAATTCACGAAACCACTGCTACTGCTTTAGCTTACGGGATTTATAAGACTGATTTGCCTGAAAATGACACCATGAATGTTGCTTTCATTGACATCGGTCATGCCAGTATGCAAGTTTGTGTTGCTTCTTTTAAGAAAGGCCAGCTGAAGATATTGGCCCATTCTTTTGACAGATCTCTCGGTGGGAGGGATTTTGATGAAGTTCTTTTCCAGCATTTTGCTGCTAAGTTCAAGGATGAGTATAAGATTGATGTCTTTCAGAATGCCAGGGCTTCCCTCAGGCTTCGTGCTGCCTGTGAAAAGTTGAAGAAAGTTCTCAGTGCAAATCCCGAGGCACCTTTGAACATTGAGTGCTTGATGGATGAGAAGGATGTGAGAGGCTTCATCAAGAGGGAGGAATTTGAGCAAATTAGTGTGCCCATTTTGGAACGTGTGAAAAGGCCGTTGGAGAAGGCTCTTGTGGAAGCTGGACTTACAGTTGAGAATATTCATGCAGTTGAGGTTGTTGGTTCAGGTTCCCGGATTCCTGCTATTATGAAGATATTGTCGGAGTTCTTTGGGAAGGAGCCGAGACGTACAATGAACGCCAGTGAATCTGTTGCTAAAGGCTGTGCTTTAGAATGTGCTATTTTAAGTCCTACATTTAAAGTGCGGGAGTTCCAGGTAATGTTCCCTACAATTTTAATGGTTCTTCTTTTATGGACTCATCCGTAGGATTGTCTAGTTTCATCTATTAAGTGTCATATATGCTATATATCAAAGTACTCATGCTTATTTTATTCGCAAACTTAATTGATGCTAGATTAGATTTTATACTCCATATAGATGGGGAAAGGCTTTTGGAAATGTAACGATAAAAATTTGCATTCTATGATCAACTTTGGACTGAATTAAGTATTCAAATCATATGTTATGCGAAGAGATGCTGGATAGGGATTTTTATACGATTTATGTTAGTGTCACTTGTAAAATCATGTGGGTGTTCTTGTGACCTATCATGACTCACATGAATCTATGGAATTGCACCTTATGTTAAATTCACTTAGTAGCTTCATATGAAGATGGTTGTCCATGTATTTGTGTGTTGAGATTTATCAAATGTCATTGGAGCACTTTTTTACTCCTTTGTTATAATAAAGGAATTTAACTGGGTTTTGAATATTTAGTTTGATTTCTTTTGGGGTAGTGTGTTATATCCGTGAATATGTGGATATTTTTTTTGTCACGATTATTTTAGGGGAGATACCCTATAGTGTGTTTTCGGGCTAGTTCTGTTGGAAATATGTCTTATTAGAAATCGTGATCCGACATTAAAAATACTTCCGTATGTTTTTTCCTTTCAAGGTCAATGAGAGCTTTCCCTTCCCCATTGCTTTATCGTGGAAGGCTTCTGCTCCAGATGCTCAAAATGGGTCTGCGGATAGTCAGCAGAGCACCGTTGTATTCCCCAAGGGTAACCCAATGCCAAGTGTGAAGGCACTGACATTCTACAGATCTGGAACTTTTTCAATAGACGTACAATATGCTGATGTGAAAGAATTGCAGGCACCTGCTAAAATTAGCACATATACTGTAAGCTATTGATGTGCAACTGTAATTTCTTTCCATTCTGGATAAGCTTTGTACCTCATGTCCTTCCATTGGTATACAGATTGGACCCTTTCAAACAAAGGGTGAACCGGCAAAGTTGAAGGTCAAAGTACGTTTGAATCTCCATGGTATTGTCTCTGTCGAGTCAGTTACTGTAAGTTCACTGAATAAAGCTTCTTCATTTGTTTATAATGCTAGTGTGTGTGTGTGTGTTTTTTTTTTCTTTTTACTCTTGACACCTGTTATGTGCATCAGCTTTTGGAAGAGGAGGAAGTGCAAGTTCCAGTCATGGAGGAGTCAGCAAAGGAACCAACCAAGATGAATACAGATGAGACTCCTGTTGATTCTATTCCCCCAACTACCAATGAAACTGATGAAAATATGCAAGATGCCAAAATTGATGCTGGAACTGAAAATGGCACCCCAGAGTCGGGAGAGAAGCCTATTCACATGGACACCGATGTTAAGGTTGGTTAATTATGCTAATATGAGATAAAGTCCTGCTGTTTGGTTATTGAGGTTTGTCGTTTGCAGCACAATGAATTTCCTTCTGTGATTCTTCTTCCAAAAAAAGTTGTCCTGGATGGAATATTTTCTTCATTCAGTCCCCCCAATCAATATTGTCGGACGATTGTACTTTCCTTGTGTGATGTGTGTGCCTCCACTCTTCTTTTTACGGTTTATTGGTCCCATGGGAAGAAAACGAGCCACATGGATGTATTAAACTTTTTCCTTGGGGTATCATTTTAACTATATACTCATATGAGTGAAAAGTTAAATGATTTCTAATTGTGGATTTTATGCGAATATAGATATTTGTGGTAATCAATTTTTTTCCCATCATAATGCCCCCCTAACCTTCAAGGTTGGTTTTATTATATTTTGAATCCCGATTCATCTCAGTTTTGCTTGGGGGGGTTGTTCTCTCCTGTTTTATATTTTTTATGTTTATTGGTGCAGGCTCCGAAGAAAAAGGTTAAGAAAACAGTTGTGCCTTTCACAGAACTGGTATATGGAGGAATGGCAGCTGCAGATTTGCAAAAAGCAGTGGAGAAGGAATTTGAGATGGCTTTGCAGGATCGAGTAATGGAAGAAACAAAAGACAAAAAGAATGCTGTCGAGGCCTATGTTTATGACATGAGAAATAAGGTAGGATTTTTCATTTATTGTGGATTATTAAAGAGTTCAGCTCCTCAAATTGTCTTTCTGTGATCAACAATAATGGGATAGTGAGTCTAAAGTAGAAAGGATCGATCATATTGGAAGTTTCTTATTAAGTAATGTTCTGGTTAATTCAGCCCTGTAACTCTCTTTAGCTATTGGGTATTGACTGTTTGTGTCTTTTCTGCCCGCAGCTTAACGACAAATATCACCAGTTTATAGTTGATTCTGAGAGAGAACGATTCATTTCTAAACTCCAGGAGGTTGAAGATTGGTTGTACGAGGATGGTGAAGATGAAACAAAAGGCGTGTATGTTGCTAAGTTGGAGGAGCTCAAAAAGGTAGGGATACCTACCATATGCTTTTAATTGCACATCTTTCCCTTCATTCTGAAAGGGGATATTTTGATTATTTCCTGCAGCAAGGTGACCCAGTTGAAGCGCGTTACAATGAGCATACAGGAAGGGGATCTGTGATTGATCAACTCATTCATTGCATCAACAGTTATAGAGAAGCAGCAATATCCAATGATCCCAAGTTGGATCACATCGATTTGGCAGATAAGCAGAAGGTGTATGTTTGTTCAGTGAATTTTCATATCCTCATTTTCACACTTGCCTCCTGAAGGGGCAGACCTGCACGTGTGTGCATGACCATATAATAAAATGTGGCTCAGTGAACACTTCTTCTTCAGGTTTTGAATGAATGTATCAATGCTGAAGCTTGGCTGAGGGAGAAAACCCAGCAACAGGATGCACTTCCTAGGCATGCTACTCCAGTTCTTTTAGCAGCTGATATCAGGAAGAAAGCAGAGGCTCTCGACAGGTACTTCCCCACTGTTTTATAATTTCAGTAATTAAGAGCAGGTCACCGAACATTTTTGGATTGTCATCAAATTTGTACATTCTTTAAGACTTGCCTCTTTTCTGTGTGGAGATAGTGATGTTTGCTTGTAATTTTATGCCTGACTTGAAAGGTTGAACAGATGATCTGCAAACGGGGAAAAGCAAATAAGATCATTTGGCTAATGCGCAAAATGGCAGTTAATTTTTTGATTTACGAGTTTGACTAATCTTATATAGTTCGCTTGAAAGTAATTACATTTTGAAATATATTGATTTTTCTTTTAAAAAAAATTATTGGTTAATTTGGAAATTAAGAACTTGTTGATAGTAGGGTGATCTTTAGTTTCAAAGTAACTTTTATGCTAAAATATAGGCAGAAAAAGGGGAAATATGTTTGTAAAATATTTGTTCCGAAAAAGTAACTTCTATTTTATTACAATCTTAACCAGACATACAACTCATTTCATAGTTTATGGGCCATGAATGTCTTTAATTTTCATTTTTGACTTCTATTTTCGCATCTGATATTGTCCTATTTAAAAATACAAAACATTTCTGCAGGTTTTGCAGGCCGATATTGACAAAACCGAAGCCCAAGCCCTCCACCCCTGAATCGTCCTCGCCAGCATCCTCTCAAGGAGGCGAGTCACAGACACAAGGTGCTGACCAACCCCCCAATGCAAGTGAGAATGCTGGAAATGAAGTACCACCTCCTGCAGAGCCCATGGAAACTGAGAAGTCCGAGAGTGAACCAGGTGCTACCTAATTTGTTATGCTGGCCTCATCTGTACGTTGGATGTGAAATGTTTGGAGATGAGATAGTTTAGTTTATGTATGGTGAAAATTTATACTGTTTGTAAGCTGGTCTAGCTTAATGACTATCCTTCTCCCATAACTATTTATTTCCCTTAAGTCTGTCGTGATTTTCTCTTTATCGGTTTATTCAATATGATCTCCACCGTGTTCCTGTTTGGCGAAGAGTGAATTAAAATTTAAGTCAAAAGTCAATTAATTTTAATTAGAATCAACAATTTTTCAACTACGTATTTTATCAGTTTTGATCAAAATTTACTAAAACTCATATTTGAGTTGTTTAGATCCACTAAATCTTAATGCAATCTTTGAGCCGACATTTCTAAATTTATATAATTGTTGGGATGTGTCGAGATTTATTGAAAAAGCTAATGAAACAGCAATAATGAGACAACGTTAGGTATGATCTTACTACTATTAATATAATAGAAAAAGTGTAATGTTGCATAAATAAGGAAGTTGACTTTATTGACTTGTATATTACTCTCTCTCTCTCTCTCTCTCTCTCTCTCCCTTTGGTCATATTTCTTTTGTTAAATTAATCTTTAATAACGTCTTTTTTTAATATAATAATTTTGTACGTGAATTTATAATTTTTTTTCTATTTTTTTATCACATAATATCCAACCATCAATTTTTTATAATTTTATTATGATAAATCTCTGCCAATCAGGGCTGAATAAGATATGATGATTTGAGCATAATCCTTGTGTATTTACCTTACCCAAAACCAACTAACCTTAACTAAATAAAATAATTACAAAAATGATGCATCAAATATTCAAGTAACAATTTACAAGAAACCCGTCTATATTCGTCAAATCGTGAATTTTCACTTTTTTTAATAGTTTTATTTTTAAAATTCACTATGATAAAAAAAA
>CAIGRK010238739.1:0-11397 GCA_903798315.1 Fraxinus greggii | reverse complement strand
TTTCAACGCAATTCAATGAATCCACAAGGAGCTACTACAAATCATTATGGAAAAAGAGATGGTTTCTACATTTATTCTTTGACCTAATTAACAGGTTGAACTTCAGTTCAATTTGTGATGGCTTTAGATAATGCTATTGAACTTCTCAACCCCACAATATAGGATACGACAAAACAAATATTATTAGATCTCGTATTTCCATTCCGATTACTCAATATTACTGCTCAATTAAACATTGTTAAATATTTACAACATCAGCTACAATTTTCTGAGTTAACTGCTATACTATGAGGTAATATCAGGATTAGTCTAACCTATTCTTGTGTAGGTTTTCATGCATATGGAGACCCTGATTACAAGATGACCATTTAATTAATCCAGCAATGTGATACTAGATAATGAATCCACAAGGAGCTACTACAAATCATTATGGAAAAAGAGATGGTTTCTACATTTATTCTTTGACCTAATTAACAGGTTGAACTTCAGTTCAATTTGTGATGGCTTTAGATAATGCTCTTGAACTTGTCAACCCCACAATATAGGATACGACAAAACAAATATTATTAGATCTCGTATTTCCATTCCGATTACTCAATATTACTGCTCAAATAAACATTGTTAAATAATTACAACATCAGCTACAGTTTTCTGAGTAAACTGCTATACTATGAGGTAATATCAGGATTAGTCTAACCTATTCTTGTGTAGGTTTTCATGCATATGGAGACCCTGATTACAAGATGACCATTTAATTAATCCAGCAATGTGATACTAGATCAAGATGGTGAAGATAAAACAGAATATTACACCAGTTCTGAAATAAGAAAGGGAAAACAAAGAATAAGATACCTTGGGCACTGATGGAATAAGTTTCAGTCTGCTATTGCGAAATTCATCATCCCCATCGACAAACCGCTGTAAGAGAGATCCCGGTACTAATTTCTTAGTCACAAAATAGAAAACCATGCTGTAGTGTGTCGATCCAGGCACCTTGAAGAAGAAAAATGTTATCTCTTGCAAACCACCAGATGAATTAACTAGAATTGAAATTAGATATTAACTCACTTGCAGATTAAAAACAATAGAGAAAAGTCCTTTATCTGATGCAACCTACAGTGGATAAAAACAAACTATATCATTTATCATAATTCAGTCTACAAATAGTTGACACATTAATTTTGTAAATATAGCTTCTTTGGTTATATAGAAAGCTAATCAGACAAATTGAAATAACAAGAACAAGTAACCACAGGCAAGAGAAATCAAGGGAATAACAGACAAACATCAGACAACCTTAAAAAAAATTCAGGATACAACAAGCAATACATCAGATAAGACAAAGGAGAGATAAATATCAAACCTATACAAGTTGAAGGTTTGATTAGTAACCAAGAAAAAATGTAGAAGACAAAACTTAAGGGAGAGTCAACAACGGTTGGGTGGGTGGGTGGTGGGAATTGAGACCATTACGCAAGGAAGATTAGGAAAAGATCTGTTAAGGATAGCAACCTAAGAAGCAGAAACTCAATCCAACTCAGTTTTTTATTCAAAACAGTAACTATTAACTCAATCCAGGTTACACAAGGCATGCCACACTAGATTGAGGCATAAAGATGCAGAACTCCCACTAATCTGAACTGCTTTTTAGAAAACACACTCTTTTCGCACAAGGCAATGACCAATCAAACTTCTTCCTGATCACTGATGCTATGGCACAGTAAAAGTCAATGTTATATACAATGCCAACAAATTTCAAAACTCATCTTACCTCATAAATGGAGTACAGCCGTATTACTAACAAAACTTGATCGAGAACCCTCTGTCATGATGGGAGGAACTCGATAGAAAAACAAAGTTCAGGTAAGAAAAAGAACTGTCATTATAGGACCAACTTACTTGTGCTGCACACCCACGTTGTCTCGCAACATGGTCTATTCTTTTTGTATCTTTGAACCAGTCCACAGAAACAAGTTCCATAAGATGTTTGCCAGCAGGAACCTTCAAAATATAAACCAAAAATGATATAGGGGCAAGTCAAGAAGTATGCTGGCCAATTAAGAAACAATTATGCATCTTCAATAAACAAGAAATGAAGTGATAACCTTTGATTTGTCATAGCAAAATTGCTTGCTACGAACTCTGAAGTTGTTTCCTTCAGATAATGTCCAGCAATCACGAGCCTTATCGTGGTCATCACGCCGAAGGTTGCCCGAGAAAATGGACAAATTGATTTGGTATTGAGGTTCTTCATCTCTAGCTTCAATTTATACAGCACACTCAAGAATAATTCCACTTCATATTTAATATGAAGACTTAATGCCATATCAACAAAACACATAATATAATTCATCATTTACCAGTTCTCTTGTCTTCAATTTCAATGCTGGATGGAAATGTCTGCAAAACATTAAAACCAATATGAGAAACTACACAGAAATTATAAGAAACACAAGTATAATACGAACTTCTTGATCGACGACTTGATCTTCATCTTCATCAGAGTATTCATCCATCAATACACCATTCTTATTTTCAGCGTGTATTTGATCTAGAGAAGAGTTGAGTTTGTGAGTCTTCTTTGAAGAATTAGAAACTGATGTCATATTAACCATAACAGGAATTCTTGGAGCAGCAGTCCTGTTATCAGTTTGAGAAAAGTATTCACGCAATCCTGTAACATGAAAAAACCAGAAAACTATCATTGTGTTTACAGACAATGCAAAGTTCACAAAGGAAATGCGACTTTTGATCAGAATCCGTTAAACAAAAGAAACACAATGCAATAGTGAAGAAATGTATTAGAAGTTTCCCCTTTCTCATTTCAATTATAATCCTTTTACATAATCGTATGGAAGACTCTGATGCTAAAAAGAAGCTAAACAATGACAGGACACTCGAGAAAAATAGCAGGAAGAGATAAGCGGAAATCAAAAGAAAATTTCTAATCGTGTACTTTCGTGTCCAGAGGGAGTTGTCTAATTTGTAATCAGTTGCACTGTGTTCAATATACTGTGCTTGTTTCAAATTACTGTCATAGTCACCAAGATATTTCACATTATATACTAACGCAGTAAGTTGTGATTGCATGATTAGCAATAATTCAATTTCAGAGCATTGTAGTATTGAAAATAGTTTAAATAATCCACATTGCAGAAATAGCAATCAGAAATTTGCAAAAGACGTGTGTAAATCGAATGGTTTCATCAGAGTTGGAAGTCTGGTGCTTCAACAATCAACTACGAATTTGGGGGTACGGAAAACAAAGCATAGATAAGACTACATCAACACTAAGAGATTTAAGGTGTAAATGATCAACATGTGGCCCTCTCCAATTAGATCAAGTGGTTCAACGTAGCATCAGAGTAGGCAAATGTCATAAATTGAAGTCTCCCCACCGCCCATTCAGTGAAACTACGCATGTTAACAGGCTTTAATGGGGAAAAAATTGATCTCCACCGGGCATGTTAAAGACAAGATTTAAATGAAATACTCGTGGCCTTCTATAAAAACTTAAACTTTCATATCAAGCAGTTCAATAGGTGCCAACGAATAGAAGAACTCCATTGCTAAAACCTAGGTGATGTCTTCCAACAACTATAAACCAAACAAAAGATCTTACCAGCAACACAATTTAACATCTTAAGCAGACAATGTTGCTGAAATGATGATATATAACCCACTCCCCATCCTTTCAAATCAATCTGCATGAGATGCTGTACCTGCGCTCTAGGTCTCCCATTACGAGGTTTCATTGGTGAAATATTGAACCCTCCACCTGAAAACAACGTCAACAGATCAGACCATTTATCATGACTATGATAAAAGGAATGAATATTCTCAAAAGTAATTCTGTAATGCACAATAAAACTCCAAAATATATTTGAAAAATAAACATAATTTTCAACAACAGAGGAAAGTTGAATTTACTCTCAATATGAGCACGAACAAATCCGGGCTGTGGACCACAATTCTCATGCTCCCTAGAACGAAATAACACAACTGCACAACGACAAAGTGAAAAAAGGGACTCGTGTATTGGGAAACTTGAAATGCAAATAATTAAACGGGAAGGGCTTCAAACATTTACCATAACTCCCATCGTCATTTCGACGCCAATACCGCACATAGCAGAGGTCACGGGGCCATACAAACCTGTAATAGCATGCAATAGTACTTCAAGATGGGAAATTCCTAAAAGAAAAACTCCGAACCACATTTCTTTTCAGAACAAAAAGGTCAATAGAAAAGAAAGATCCCTTTATTTTCTCATAAATAAAACATTTGACGTAGGTAGATTACAGATAATGTACCATTTGTTAATGTTATATCAACGTCCTGGGAGATGACCCATGAACAAAGTAGAAATCAAACAATAACAGTACACTATGATAAGGAAAGATCAAATTCACAAGTCCATAAAGTCAATATTCCAACAAAAAGTTGCTACAAGGAGACATTACATAGGGAACCAGTCCAGTTGAAGACTGTGATATAGTATTGCTGTATGTCCATCTACCTCCTCAACTAAGCTACCATACTGGAAACTGCAATCCCATCTGTATAAAAAATAGTATGTTACAAGAGCATAGCATAAACTCTACCGTTATGACATAAACATTGTAATATACTTTAATAAATTAAGTTTTTCGTAATCCTAATTATGGCTCAATTTTCCACAGGTCACGGTACAAGAACTTAGTATAACCAAAAAATTAAAGGAAAGCCGAAAGCCCACTAGAAACTTAGTTTAGCCAAGACAATAAGATTGATAAAATATAAATGAAGACATTATTTTGATCATTAATAAATCTCCACAAGTTTCTCACAGAATTTTTTTTTCTTTCTCAGGGTTATTTGTTATTAACCAAGGTACTTGGGCAAAATAAACACAGACCTTTCCCCCATCCATACAACTGAACCTGTGAACCCATCCAACTGTAGACTAGAAGCCATTGAACAAGGAACAATAATGTTTTGTATCATTTATTCTTTTGCCATTGGCTGTCAATATATACCCAATATGCATTGGCATTTCCCATCAGAATGAAAATACCATAGCACAAATCAAACTACAATAATAACCCGATGACTCAGGTCTAAGTTGTAACTTTCATTGACCATTTAAGGCCAAGTGGAAAAACAGGCCCAAGTACTCTTTTGAGATAAGAGTGGAGCCAGGCTTGTCAACCTAGCAATGATAATGGTGAATTTAACTAAATTAAAGCTAAGAAATTGATGAGAGCAGGAACTGATATTTTCGACACTGAAAAAACATTGTCGTTACTAAGGAAAGGTTTTACTCCTTGTTAAGATTTGTGGTTCCATCTTAAAAGATCAACTTCATTAAGAGGAGTAGCTCAATCCTTTATAAGTTGGTCTATGTTTAAATCTTTATTCGATGTGAGATTTTATCCCTTAACATGCCCCAACAAGTTGAGTAGACCAATCTTGAAATCCGTGTGCCCAATTTTCTTGAGTCTTAATCGGATCAAATTGCTCGTTAGAGCTTAATGGGCTCTGGTACCATATAAAGATTTGAGATTCCATCTTAAAAAGACAACCTTATTAAGAGGAGTAGCTCAATCCTTTATAAGTCCAACCCTTTATAAGTTGGTCAATGTTTATATCTTTATTCGATGTGAGATTTTAACCCTTAACACTCCTCAACAGGTGTGATTGTGTGGAGCTGGGAATCAACTGCAAATGAACCTTTTCCAGGATAGAACTACAATGTGAAAAAAAATACTCAACTTATTTGCTTCAAACAGAATAATATGCATATGATCTTTCCATTTTCAGTGTACATGCTTCATAAAGATTTAACATCACAAAGGGATCCATCTCAAGTACAAGTAAGATGATAACATGTAATGGCTCAGACAAAGCTCTGGCATCAAAGTTTTAATTAAATCACCATTAGAGATAACAAAAAGATTATAACATTGCACAAAACAACAGTCAATCGAGCAATACATGCAAAAAGGCTCGAAGTGATGTCAGTTCAAAGGAAGTAACATATTGAAATACATTTTGTGGAACAGACAAACTTACTTTCCATTCAAAACTAGTTATTCAAAAGAGGGAAATGTAGGGCAATTACACTCATGCATCAGAAAGAAATCAAGTAATTCATTTCCCCAGTTATCAGCTAGGTTGTACATGAGACGAAAGAATGTGTAATGAAAATTGAAAAAATGAATTCATTAGAACTAATTAAAATTATGGTCAAAGTTCTCAACCGTGCTAAGGGATATACTGTCTCCAAAGATTATTAAGCCATCGTTTGCGAAGAATTTATAAATGGATTTATAAATAGATACAAATGAGCGGTGGATGTACCTGCGGCCTATGGATCCATTGGAATGTGTGGTTGAAAATAAATTTGACAATTTATTAACTATTTATAAATTTTGCCAAACGGAGGCTATGTTTCAGAGCATGTTTGGCTAAGCATAAGAAACAATATAAGTTATATTTTGTTTACAAGCATTTGTGGATATGTTGACTTTTTATTACTTTGAAGTAAAAAAAAAAGTTATTGATTTGAAATTAACTCTTATCTTACATTCAAATTAAGTAATTTACTTATTCCCAACTGACTAGAAAAAGATTTATTTATTTTTAGATCTTAGTTATTTATTTAAAACAAAGTGTTAAACTTAGCCAAACATGCTTAGTTTGACACCAATCTCAACCATAAAATGATGCCAAGAGGCATGCATTTTAAGGATGCTCCATATGTTTCAATATGAATAGCCTTCTTCCTTTCTTGAAATGTCAAGATAGTTGCAACTTAGCAAAATAAATAGTCTATTGTACTCCCTTTACAAAACTACCTTTCAAAAAAATCCTATATTAGTTTTTCTGGTTCCACTTTCAGTTCTCTCCCTCTACCTGCCTAACTCAAATCAGGACGTGTGGACACTTTCTGGAAAATCCAATCTAAGACGAACCAAGAGACTCAAACTGAAAAGAAGGGAGAGCGTGAAACAGCTTACATTATAAAAAGAGAATGAGAAAGTATATGAGAGAAACTCTACAGCTGTAGCTATTTGTATTATATCAGATGAACTTCTAGAGTTTGAATACATATAGATGTTTACATATTCGAAAAATAAAATTTTGATTTCATATCTAGTATAACTTGCATAAATCACACCAATTTGTGTCTTGTAATAAAGAATCTGGTTGATATACTTATCTTTCACAGGTAAAAATTTGTGATAATTTTCTCATTTGCAATGAAAGAGAACAAAAAAAATTTCCAGACACTGTCCTCTATAATAATCATCTTTAACATGCAATGGAAAACACCAAATGTGGGATGTAATAAAGTAAATCTGGAGTCTTCAATAAAAGCACCTACTCAAACCGTGTGGCATCCATGCTCATTATTAGCTCAAAAATATCTTCACACGTAGCCTCCACAACCCCAACCGCCTTCATTGCTCTGCTATAGCTCTTTGGCTACATAAATATAATTTTGTTTTAAAATATAAACTAAAACTTCCTTCTTAGCTAAATCATTGTGCACTTTAGATAAGACAGAACTGCTTCTTACAAGGAAATCCACTTCGACGAGCTCCTCAAAAATTCGAAGCCCTGCAAATTCCCAAAAAGAAAATGGATAGCCAAGTTACAGGCCATGTTATCCCTGAACCATTGTCAAAAGTTTTTTATGACTTCATGAATCCATTCCCCTATATAATAAAGTAACGGAAACAGGACCAGCTACCCACCATTTTGACATTGAAGAAGACGCCAATGCTTTCTCGAAAATGCTTGATTGTTGGAATTCTGGTTTGCCAAATCTGTGTCCATTTCCTTCGTCCAATCAAATACCCAATTGGGGGGACCTGCCAAAGGAAAATTGGTAATAAAATTTAATTTAATGTAGAATCAAATCTGCAGAAGCCAAGAGAGGAATGAAGCCAAAGATGACCATTTCCAATTGTTGTTCTGCGCGACAAACTCCGACGTGAATCATATTCATATTCATCTTCAGCAGCACTAAACCTGCAGTGGTTGGAAATCATTTAGCATGCAAAGTCTAGAATAGCAACAAATATGAAAGCTAGCATATACCAACAGTTGTTCAAAGTCCCACAACATGAATTTATATATAAGGAAGAAGGTCCAGACATATCAGTACCAAGGCACTATAAATTGCACGTCATCTATTACAAGAACATTTAAAATATATAGATATATATATATATATATATATAGAATTGGTATAAAAGTGGCATTTGTCTAGGTAAGATGTGTCTTAACTACCTAAATCTTCGTTCTCTGATATATTTTCAAAATTGGAGTCATCTCCACTTGCTGGATAACCACACATCCATCTTAGCAGCCAACATTGAGTTCCAAAAAGCACAGTGGCCATACTTTTTTTTTTTTTATATGGGTAGATATCTCCAATCATAGGTAGAGGACAACTAAGAAATATTGCTTGAAACCTCTAAAAGATAAATAATTATGGAAATCGTGGAAAATTACTATAATTAGTTGTATTTATTTAGTGTATTGTTGATCTCATTAGCATAATTATAGGAGAGATGTTAGGGTGTAATACTGTATTCCTTTATTGTATAGTTAACCTAATTATCATAATCATAGGAGAGCAATGTTAGAGCATCTTAAATGGTTCCATGGATTGCTAAAAGAAATTTTCCACTAAAGCAGAAATTGACAATGTTTAAAAAATCCTTCTCCAATGCAATCTAATGGGGACTTCGTCAAGCTAGTGTGACAAAGGAAAAACCAAACATTGTCTAGAGCTCTGTCTAGATTTAAAAGCTTTGTTAAACACACCGACCCAACAAAATTCATATTTCCTATGCACATTTATATGCGATTTTGTTTTTACTTTTAAGAAAATGAAAGATACCAAGACACTATTATTGGGTAGTAGATAGAACCCATTGGAGACTAATTTTTGCCTTAAGTGTCTATTCATTAGATAATAATGTCTACACGTACACAAGAAGTCTTTTACAACTTGCATGCACTTAGATAGCAATCCATTTAGTTAGTGCACTGAAGATGCTCTTAGGACATAGAGGAGAGATGTCAGGAAAATGATAGGTTTTCTTTGCAATATATTTGATGTTGTAACTTTTAGAATCCATCAATAAAATATAGAAATTTCTTAAAATTCCACAAAAATAACCACTTAGTTCTTCTAGAATAGTTTAAGAGTAAATTAGTCGAATAGTTAACCGTTCATAAATTTAAATCACATTCTTAGCATGATTAGGAATGAACCATAGCCTACAATTACAAATAACTATGTGAAACTAAAGCAATTGTGTTAAACTAAAAGTCTAAGTTGTTTGAGAGGCTCACATGTATACCATTTAAAATTCTCTCTTCCCTACTCCGTAAAGGCGGGAATCATTTTATTGAATCAAATACTAACACATGTTCAATTTCATTAAATGGGTGGCTGCGAGCTTGAACCTAAGACCTAAGACATTTGAACGCTCCAATACCATGTTCAATCATTTGATCTGTAGGTCACAGGTACATTAATTAAATCTTGTCTTCAACAAATTGGATATGATGACTACAAAGGAAGAAGAAACCATAATGAGGAAATATGAAGTTCACGCTAAAAAAAAAAAAAGAAAGCATCAAAAATAAAAAAAATTAATAAATAAAGGAAAAAATTAGGCGGGAATCATTTTATTGAATCAAATACTAACACATGTTCAATTTCATTAAATGGGTGGCTGCGAGCTTGAACCTAAGACCTAAGACATTTGAACGCTCCAATACCATGTTCAACCATTTGATCTGTAGGTCACAGGTACATTAATTATATCTTGTTTTCAACAAATTGGATATGATGACTACAAAGGAAGAAGAAACCATAATGAGGAAATATGAAGTTCACACTAAAAAAAAAAAAAGAAAGCATCAAGAATACTAATCATTACTATATCAAACAAGGATGATGTACAGTATTTTTTTAAATATTTTTTTTGAATCACTAAGGTGATGTTTAATAAATTTTCTATTGTAGGTCACTCATAAAAAAATAAAAAAAGTTGGGGGGTTTAAATTTAGTGGGAATTAAATGGCCAACAAGGTCCACGAATTACATGCAATAACATAACTTTTTCACAACATTTATGCTAAGTCAAAAGAAGGAAGATCAAACGCATTCCTTCAATATAATAGAATTTTTTCTTAATACAAGCTGCATGGCACAATCTTGCTTAGCCTCTGCAAGGGTTAAGCACCCATTTCTTTGTGTGGTGCAAGGAACATCCAATATACTTTAATGGAAATTCGAAATCTTTGCTGCTTTTTTAAATTTCATTTACCACATTTTTGAGAAGGTAACAACAATATGGATCCATTCACACAAACATCCAGAATTCTATCTCCTGATGAACTACATGGAAAAGTGTTGCGTCTTCTCATTGATTCTTCATATTTACCATATGATCGTGTTTAATTTTTTCACTTGTGAGGAACTTGTAAGGGAGGGATACCTCCATTTTGCATTTGGAGTTTTTTGGCCTTTTACTGGAGGTTTGGACTAGCCCCCTAAAGTTTTCTGTTTTATTAAAATTTTCTGATCAAAAGAAATATATTGCTTGTGTAAGTAACTTCATCTCCAACACATCCATCTTGGAAGTAATGACGGTAATGACAAATATATTTCACTCAAGGAGAAGCGATCAAAATAAATATGATGGACAAAAGGGTGGTTAGGAGACTGCTAGAACTGGAAGAGAAAAAAGGACATTTCTACTTTTACATACTCATTTTTGTTCAATTTTAACAAAAGCAGGTAGAACTTTTTTTTACACTTCAGATATGGTGACATTACTATGGATACTGCAAGTACTGCACTTTTACAATTTCAGGAAGCCACAGATTCTTAGTAAAAAACAAGATATCATACGCGTTAAAATGATCATTATATCATCTTCTATAATCTCCTGGAACTGTTGGAATTGACAACTTAACGTCTCATACGCACAATTTATTTTCTCCACATAAGCTATCAGAATAAATTTATCAGGATTATAATTACCACGTAAATCCTGTAAAGCCCATAGTAAAGGTACAATGGTACTTACTGACTTTCATGATCCGAAGATGAAGCAGTCCTTCCATTATCCATTCCAGATTTATATTCAAAAGAAAGATATTTGTTACCAATGGAAGCTTGTGAATCTTGATACTGATGGTCATATCAGCATGTCATCGAGCAAATCCAAAAAAAAAAAAAGAAAAAAGAAAAAAAGAAGTATATATCAAACAAAGAGAACAAACTATATAGAATTCATGAAATGAAGCATCACTCCTGAGATGAAATTGGTTTGATCTTTCCAAATCATACTGGCCAGAACTTGTACAGAGGTGCATGCATAA
>CAIGRK010238710.1:0-12789 GCA_903798315.1 Fraxinus greggii | reverse complement strand
AATTAGGATATTTTTTTAATTTATTTATAATATTATTTTAATGAAGAATGTGTGGTTGAAAAGAAGATACAGCAAATGTATTTTGAAAAAAAAAAAAAAAAGGAATCAAACATCTCTTAGCCCATGTTTGGGCTCCATTATTCCACGTTTTAATTAAGAGAATATTAATTTTTTTAGAAAATATGTGATTGAAAAAGAAAGAGAAGTTTTTATATTTATGAGTAATACTATTTTATTAAAAAATATGTGATTGATAAGAATAAAATAAAGTTTCATTTATTGGGAGCCAAACAAGGGCTTAATACCTCTCGTTACTCACTTTTCACATCAAAAGTCGCTCGTGACGAAGATTCCTTGCGCGATTTCAAACTTATCAATGATAATTTATCGAAATAGTGTGCAAGATAGTGCAAGTGCAGAGAAATGGGGAGTAGTGGATGCTGAATATTGCAGGGCTCCACTGGACATTGCTTGACCACAGCTAGTCCACACAGGTCCACACCAATTATTGATATTGCTCAAACCAATGCCAATAATCATTCCATTATCTAATGTTAAAAAGAATTAAGCTACTCTTATCAGAAAGTATTGACATCCTAATTGACAGATTTATTGGTGGCAACAAATGATTAGGATGTAAAAGTTGATTGTTTTTAAAACAAACTAATGACAAAACTCCATGTGACATTCTGCTAAGGAAGATATCAAATTTTTCTGACAATGTA
Source organism: Fraxinus greggii (assembly GCA_903798315.1). Lineage (NCBI taxonomy): Eukaryota > Viridiplantae > Streptophyta > Magnoliopsida > Lamiales > Oleaceae > Fraxinus > Fraxinus greggii. The sequence goes on along the minus strand of CAIGRK010238710.1, from coordinate 12,064 downwards.
GCACGAATGATGTTAAAATTGAGCTACGTCTTCCTCCCTTTGGACTAGAGGAATCTTTTTTCTTTATTTTGAATGTTAGAGGGTCCTATTATGGTGACACAAGAATTAAAATAAATCTCCCATATAATATTTGTATCGACATGACTTGAATTGACTTGGTTAAGCAGACGGTCGAGTTTGTTAGTCTATCCTTGCCTTCTGTTTATGAATTGTTCATAAATGCTCAAGACGCTTTTTATTCCTATATTTCGAGATACTCAAAAAGTATTGCTTACTTCTTCACCACTACTTTTTATCTATTTATAATTTAAACTATTTTTTTTAAGGAAAAAGAAACGAAGTACTCATTTTATTTAGATATTGTTCATGATACTCATATAATCAGGATATTCGTTTCGAAGTGCATGTATATCCCATTTTAAACTCAAATGGACGAGGAGAAAACAAAGAAAAGCCAATTAAGGTTAAATTTTATTAAGACATGTTTGATTATTAATATATAGAGCATAAATTGACAAGGATATTAGTATAGATTCCTCATTGCAATAAGATAAAAATTCATACAAGTTTCAGCCAAACTCTTGTTTCTAGAAGAAATTAATTTACTAAAAAATGGACAACCTTTTAATTTAATAAATCAAAATTAGTCTTTTATGTTGGTCTCCTAACCTTTCTCTTGTTCTGTATGCTTTATGTAAATTGACCCAATACTTATCTTCACCAATAATTTCATTTTGGGAACATATAAGTATTAATGCTGTATGAAATTAATTTTCCTCTCATTTCTTGTTAATTATCACCACACTAAATTAATCTTCACCACTTAATATTTTTTGAGTTCAACGAGCTTATTAATCTAGACAAACTTGTACGAGTTATTGCATCTTGTTAGGAATTTGAGAAGGCGATATGGTGCGATATGAGGTATAGATCGCACGAACTAATAAACAAGAACAATATTTAAAAGAAAGCAAACAAGAAGAATAAATTGACAGAGGAAGCGAATATCTTATTAATAACAACCAATGGAAAGAAAATACAACTTTTGCCTTTTCTACATTGTCTAAATTGAATGAAGACTCTATTATTTATAGGAGACATGTCCAAACCCTAGAATTAATCTAAAATATGGAAATTATGTTAAATATCGCGTAAAACCGAAAAAGAATAAAACAAATCCGCTCGATCAACAGGGGGACGACGAACTCCCTGTTCCAATTTTGCTCATCTCACTAAAGCGACAAGCGGGCGTCGGTCCAGCGCCGTCAATCCGCATTTTTTCCTTTTTGGACCCTATTTTGACATTTTCAAGTTCGATACTCCACAACGCGAAGCCCTAAATCTAATTTGGACCGAATTTGGGTCACAAAACCCAACACATTTAATAATAACGTGTTTGACTATGAGACAACTAGTGAAAAATTCTTAATCAACTTGTGACTTAATTGGTAGGTAAGTATCGACAGTTGATCAAACTAGGAATAGAACTTCTAAATAATAATTAATTTCAAAACTTTCAAAATTACATAATTAGATAAAATTAAAAGCTGTCTCGAACTGCATGCTAAATTCTGATCAAGAAGCCTTACATAAAAGAAATAAATCTATCACCAAATTAAAAATTAATGTCGTTAATCTCTTAACAGGGAAAGTGAATAAAATATCTTAACAACAAATATTTTGAAAATTAAAGTTGTTAATTCCTTAATATTTTTTTACATGATGACTCAAATAGATCAAAGAAATAAGGAAAATCTTGGTTGATGCAAGGACTGACGTATTGGGTTCAATGATATTACATTTTAATTATTTATTGTAGTATATAGTTATTTAATTATTTGTTGTCACAATTTAGAATAATTTATTGAGAACTGGCCATGAGGATCGTTGTCAATGAAATATATCTTCAAATTCATGAATCATATATGGATTGCAAGAATAGATTTAGATGCAATACACATTGGTTGAAGGCATGCCGACATGAACGTCACCAAAGATATGAAAAGCAGTAATGCACGAGAATTGATGACTTGGGGTTATTTTTACTCATTTTAATCGTTATTTTATTTTAATTTTAGGTTGAGTGTATTTTAAGCATTAAAGGATTCTTTATGTTTGTTAGAGTGAAGCTGTTTTTAATTGATTTACATATAATGTGAAGTTATTCCAATTTTCGATCTTCCTCGGGGTCCATTTGATTGCAAGAATGGAATTTGAGAGGAAAGAAAATGAATTCTATATAATTGAATTGTCTAGAACTTGTTTTACTGAGAATTGTGAATTAATTGTGTTTGATTGATATAATTTTCCACCTGAAAAATATTGAAATTTTGAATCTTTTGATATTCGTTTGGCTTTATTTTTCATGAAAATTGTCCATTAAAATGATATAATTTATTACAATTTGGGACATAATTTATTTCCATTGAAGAAAAAAACTGTCTAGAAAACCAATTGCCTAGAAAATGTTTCATTTCAAACACTCTAAAAAGTGGAAAATGGCAAAAAGTTATCCATCTTCCATGGAAAACTTGCCCTTTCAAATAGGGCCTCAGAGTGGTTTAAATATCGTATAGAAGAAGATACCCTCGATATTTTAGATATGTTTATATGCAAACCTTGCTCGGATACTCTTTCCAGACATTAAAGCTCATAAATTATCGGATCCAATCCAAGTTAGGTAATAGTATTAATAGAGGGAGTTGGAGTTGAAAGAAGAAATGGTACGATATTCCTATTTTTTCTTGTATTAATTAAGAAACAAGTATACATTATAACTTGTATTCTCAATTTGGTTTAGGTTCTTTTCTCCATTTATTAGCTCACCTAACATAGATTATGAATACGAACCTTCTAAAGTACTTATATAATTAAATGGAAGCATATAAAATTGGCGGAAACCTAATTTTAGTCATTAGAAATGTGTGAATAAAAGTTTTAAATTGACTATGGGGAGTGTTCTCAATTGAAATTGTGATGAATTTTAAAAATCCTTCTAAATTTAGGTGTTTTCAATTGAGATTTTAATGGATTTTAATGAAATTTAGGTGTCCCCAATTAAAATTTTAATGAAATCCTTCAAAAATTAGGCATCCTCGATAACTTGCAGATTTAAAAAGATTTTATCAATGGATGAATTTTAAAAGATTTGNGAACCTTCTAAAGTACTTATATAATTAAATGGAAGCATATAAAATTGGCGGAAACCTAATTTTAGTCATTAGAAATGTGTGAATAAAAGTTTTAAATTGACTATGGGGAGTGTTCTCAATTGAAATTGTGATGAATTTTAAAAATCCTTCTAAATTTAGGTGTTTTCAATTGAGATTTTAATGGATTTTAATGAAATTTAGGTGTCCCCAATTAAAATTTTAATGAAATCCTTCAAAAATTAGGCATCCTCGATAACTTGCAGATTTAAAAAGATTTTATCAATGGATGAATTTTAAAAGATTTGGATGGATTTCAGGCTTAAAAATACATATAACAAAATCTTTTGAAATTTCACCATATTTAATGAAATTCTTATGAAATTTGTGGAAATCTATACAAATCCACAAAATTGATTAAAATTTATAATCTTTTAAAATCCACCAAAATTTTAGTCGAGGACACCCATGTAAATATAATAATTGCAATGCCTTAAATTAGACAAAATTAGATATTTACATATCTTTCTGTACTGCAGTCTAATATACCATACGAAACACGTAATTTAAATTCAAAAAAAGTATGTCTTACTTGTAATTTTTAAAGGGTGACAATTTTTTTAAGGCTCCATATTGACGTTGTTTTAAAATAGTAATAAAGGAAAGTTAGTTTTGTTCTTTCATCGCTGTCTTCGACGGAAATTGAAAATTATATTAATAAATCAGTAAAACAAAAGATATTATGAAAGAGAGAATACAATTAACTCAAGTTGTCAACCCTGAGTAGTCCGGACACAAGTAGCTAATGGTACAAGTAGATTGTGGATCATTTTATTTTCATTACGAGGAACAAAGTAACATGGCCGGGTCCAACTTCTCAAGAGGAGTTACATTTTATCTAAAAAGTGTAAGAACTTGTATTCTTGTAGCACAATATGGTTCCTTAGAATTATGTAAACAATTAATTTGCAGCCAAGAAAAATAAAAATTATGGCTATGGACATCTTTAATATATGTATTGTTAAAATTTGAGATTCCGTCTTAAAATGTTAACTTTATTAAAATGAGTAGCACAATCCTTTACAAGTTGATCTATGTTTACATCTTTATTCGATGTGAGATTTTATACATTAACATGCCCCTGCAAGATGGTGACTCGTTTGAGTAGACCAATCTTGAAATGTGCGTGCTTAATTTTTTTGAGTTTTAATCGGATCGAATTGCTCGTTGGAGTTTAATGAGCTTTGATACCATATTAATATTTGAAATTCCATTTTAAAATGTTGTTCTTATTAAGATGAGTAGCGTAATCCTTTATAAATTGATCTATGTTTACATTTTTATTCGATGTGAAATTTTATCCATTTTAAGATGATGGCACTAATTATGCAAGTCATATTCTCAACAGTGTAAAGTTACAATTATTATCAAATTATACGTAACGTGAAAGCTCATCAACTAATTAAAAACAATTTCACATCAAATTTTGTTTTTTGTCTTCTTCCATTAGACAGCTAACACGAAACTATTTGTGTTTGTAAATTAGAATCTATTTCGTAACAACCTCCACTTAGAACACTATATTTTTTAATAGTACATATTCTATGTCTCATAGAATTAAATAAAAGAAATATATTTTTTACTTGAACACTATAATAATTGAATTGTCAACCAGAATTTGAGCAATAAATAGCTATGAAAAAAACCATATATCAAAAGAATTCTGTAAGTACTAAAACCTAGTTAATTAATCAATTAATCTCAATTATTCATTTCAGTCAAAATACGTCAGTCAATCAGAATTTCCTATAGACAGTTTTAACTTGAATTACTAAACAGATTTGTGTTCCCCAAGATATAATTTATTGTATAATTAAATAAATATGAACAACGTGGTAAACCTCTAAAGGAAATATACACATGCCACATGTCAAATAATTCACTATTAAATAAAAAAAAAATACAATAGTTTCAATTTATTAATTTCACAAAATTAATCAAAATAATCAAAAGCAAAAAATGAACAACTCCTCATTTTCTTATTCCTTTCGACTTATGGGAGAAGTGGAATCAAACCCTCCGATTTTGACTCTATCGTCACATCACTATTGTATTCGACTGCAACCAGCACTTGGATTAACATTCACCGATCTTAACTCAAGCCATGTAGCCTGATATCTGAGTAGGATTATATCATTAATGCACGTGTGTTCTTTTCAATTACGGTTGAAGAAAACGGTTTTTGCTTTGAGATATTTAAATGGAACATCAGTTGGTCAGAATTCACTAGAAATGGTCGAAAGACTTCAGAATTTGCTGATGGAGATTTGTTGGATATAGGCAGATTTTTCTCAAAGTGTTCGTTCGTCCCTCAATGATTTTCTTTACTTATGTAATGACCCATCCTAGACTTGAACGTGCCTTAACTTAAATACAAAAGATTTTCACGATAATAATAATATATGTTTGATATGGTCAATAATTAAATTAAGGAAAATTTTAATTTGTTAAAACAATATTTTCTTCTTTTAAATATTTGACTAATCAAACCAGTCTAATAAGATAATATATATTTCTATATATCTATAAAAATATGTTTGATATGATCAGATATTAAATTAAGGAAAGTTTGGTATTTCCTTCTTTTAATTAAACATATCGGTCAGAACTCACAGGAGATGGTCGAGAGATTTCAGAATTTGCTGATGCAAGTCCGTTGGATATAGATAGATTTTTTTCAAAATATTCGTTCGTCCCCCAATGATTTTCTTTACTTATGTAAAGACCCCTCCGAGACACGAATGTGTCTTACCTTAAATACAAAAGTTTCTCACGATAATAATAATATATGTTTGATATGGTTAATAATTAAATTAAGGAAATTTTTAATTTTTTAAAACAATATTTTCTTTTTTTAAATATTTGACCAATCAAACCAGTCCAGTAAGATAAATACATATTTCTGTATATCTATAAAAATATGTTTGATATGATCAAATATTAAATTAAGGAAAGTTTTCACTTGTTAAAATAATATTTCCTTCTTTTAATTATTTGGCCAATCAAATATATCCAAGATGGTAAGTATATGTTCATATATATGTGCTGCTATAAGGTAGGTAAATATTGCACCTTATTTAGGGTTTGAAAACCTTAAAAAATCGCAGCAAATATTCTTTTAACTTGTAGCATCCAGTCAATGTTGACTGCACCGATTGAACACATTTTTGATACATGTTTTGATATTTAAAAATCATTTTAATTTAAGCAAGCCAATAAATAAATAATCAGTAAAAATATAAAATATAGTTTACTTACCATCTCCCTATTTCGTTTAGCTTAATTTCAAAAACATCTTTTGAATTTTTAATATTAATTCTGTGAGGGTGTGTAGAGTGTGCAAGATAAAGTATATGAACTACTCTTCCTCAATTAGTTTTCTCAAGTAATAAACGACTCCCCCTAACTTCATAAAACCAACCAATATATCACATAGTATGTAGGCCATGTAAAAATTAAATAGATATGCACTAATCCAATATCAATATGAAGTAATATACCTGAAAATGATTAATGTTTATGTTCCATTATCACCACACATCAAAATTAAAAAAAAAAAACCTACGATTCCTCCCTTTTTGAAATTAATAGGCCCACCATATAAAGTGAAACAAATAGGCAAATAATGAGATCAGAGAGTTAGTGTGTGAATGATAGAACCATTAAATTAGTGGATTTCTTAGCCAGTAAAAGGTTGGTTCGGACTGGCTGTTTAGAGTTGGGGTTCAATGATTTTCCTAACTTCCTTGACTGGATCAAACATGAATCTCTTTTTCATCAGGAGCAATAATTGCTTTAGACTAATGTGATAGGAGGTCAGAATATTGTCTCTTTAGTGCTGCATGAATGGAAGTGACAGGTACTAAATATAATCAATCTCCCCTACCCGCACTTGCCATCTATAATCGGCAAATATCGCTTGAAACTACAAAATTTGAGATCAAATGAAATGAGCACTTTCTCAGTCAATAAGGTTGAACAGTCCCCTCATAATCGACCTAGATTTTGTTTCTAAATATTTTCGGTCAATTTTTCCTTTATGCAATAGATACTAGAGTTTATTGTGAAATTCAAACCGTTGATCAGAAGTCTACGAAAAGCCCACATGTTCAATCATACAAAAAATCTAAAAATCTACTGAAACTTGAATCAATCCCAATACTTTGGATAAATTTTACAATCAGATCAATTTCACAATCAGTTTAAAATTCTCAAGATAAGCATGAAATTTCCAATTAAGATATTTGCTCAAAATTAATTCAATTAATTTCTCAAATTGAAACGTAAGTGTGTGATAGGACACTTTAGACATAATTAATTATGAACCATGTCCTAACCAAATTTAACACTTCTAATGATCATATGCTAAAGTGTGTTTCAAACCAACCATCATTTGATAACGTCTCTTTAAATAAATATGTACGTGCCGACTAGAGCATTTATATAAATTTTTTATTTACTTTCTTTTGCATGCTCATGTGATGACTTTTTCTATATTATTTTAATTCACAATCTTTTTAACTCATGGATTTGATTTTCACACACGCATAAATGGAGCTTTTCTCTCATGATTTATATTATTATCAATGATAACTTCACATATCTATGGTTGTAGTCCTCTTCTCCAATGAATATGTCTGTTTACACAACAACATACTGTAGTGCCGAGAGACATAGATACTGATTATAGGTCTACACTTAAACACATGTCACATTCAAATGCTTACTTGGTTAGTAAATGATCACAACAATATTGTCACAGTATTCTAATAGTGTAATTATCTAACAACAATTCACCATAAGTTAAAGTGAGCACACCACACTGATTGGAGATTCTAATTTTATCTCAATAATCAACCACAAGCCAATCAGAATTTCACATCTTGTGATATTTACAAGAAAAAACCCTAATTTCTTTTTGTCCTTTTCAATTATTATTTTTCATATAAATGTAAAACACATGCAAATAAAATGAACACACATAATAAAAAAATTTATGTATATCGAACTAGCTTTTGATGTATATGCATATGCCAACGACTTCTTGCAATGTTTCAAATCAACAGTAACTAATGTATTGGTAAGTAAATTAGCTAGTTGTCCTTCTAGTGAACGTATTTTAGGACAATAATATTTCTTTCAACTAAGTCTCTAATGAAATGAGGTCAAATATCAATGTGCTTAGTCCTAAAATGATGAACTTTATTCTAGTATTATTACAGAATATGGTAAGAGACTCTTAATTAGTATCGTAGTCAGTAAACATTTGCTACATCCCCAAAACTAACCATTCCTCCCGCATGACTTTTATAAAATTAATTAACATAGAACAATTACCAGTTATGTACCTAGAACAATCACTAACAAATAATGTTAGACCGAAGATGTACAGTTAGAGAAGTTTCCTAGTTATCAGCAGTTCTGTCTTCCTCGTCAGAATCTGATTCTCTTTCATATGCTTCACTTCAAATAATGTTCATGGCCTTCTTTACATGAAACTTTTTCAGTACATTGGCACACTTAGATGCTATATGTCTATATCTTTCACATTCAAAGCATTTGATACGAGTTTGAGTTCGTTCCATAGATGCAGTGGGATTTTGCCTTGAATTGTCAAAGAATTTCTTCTTTTGTGGTGGTTGAGGTCTGCAGCTTCTTCCTTTCTGATTGTCCTTCAGGAATTTTTAAATTGTTTAGAAAGCATGGCCATTTGGTCATCATTCTCACTTTCATCATCTTCTTCCTCTATCTCAACCTTCTTGGTTTTAAAAGTTATTCTCGATCTTTTTTCCTTCTGTGAAGATGTGGCTCATAAGTAATCAAGGATTGTACCAATTCTTCGACTTTCATACTTTCTATGTCCTTGCTTTCCTCAATAGCGGTTATCTTAGACTGGAACCTATCAAGCAATGACCCGAGGATCTTTCTGACAATTTTGTTTTCTGAGTATTTCTTTCCCAAGGTAAAGGATAGGTTGGTGATGTCACGAAGTTTCGTGCAGAAGTCTTTAAAGTACTTATCATCTCTCATTGTTAGTTGCTCAAATTCAACTGTCAACATTTGAAGTTTAGAAGACTTCACAATCGAGGTTCCTTCATGAGCAACTTGCAATATGTCCCACATCTCTTTAGCCACCTTGCATGTAGAAATCAAACGAAATTTATTAGTATCTACAAACGAAAAAATAGCATTTAAGTCTTTAAAATTCTGGTTAGCACTATTAAAATCAGTACTCACCCACTCATCTTCTCGTTTCTCTCTTTCTACATCATTTTTTATCACAATGGAAATTTTATAACTATACATGATTGGGTGCCATGCCTTTTTATCTAAAGATTGGACAAAAACTTGCATTCTAAATTTCTAATACAAATAATTAGTCCAGTAAAAACTTGCATTCTAAATTTCTAATACAAATAATTAGTCCCGTTTAAAATAAGATGTCTAAATGGTGCTTCGTCCATTACTAGGTTTTATGTAGATCTGACTTTTAAAAGTAAACCCACTCTAATATCAATTGTAAGTACTAAAACCTAGTTAATTAACCAATTTGTTTCAATCATTCGTTTCAGTCAGAATTTCCACAGATAGTTTTGCTTACAGTTCCGACAGAACAACTTAATAGGTTTGCGTTCCATAAAATATAATATATTACACAAATAAATAAAGATGAACACCAAATATAACGTTGTAAAAACCTATGGGGGCTTGTGCATGTTTTCCTTAGGTATTTATCACTGTCAAATAATAATAAATACAATAGTTTCAGTTTAATAATTTCACAAAATTAACTAAAACAATCAAAAGTAAATAAAGAACAAGTCCCCCGTTTTCTTATTTTCTTTGATTCGTTAAATAAGTGGAATCAAACCCTCAGATCTTGACTTTATCATCACTTCACTATTGTATTTTGCCGCAACAACCACTTAGATTAAGATTCACCAATTTTGACTCACGCCAAGCATCTTGATCTTTGAGTAGGTTATATCATCACACATAGGTGTGTTCTCTTTAATTATGGTTGAAGAACATGATTTTTTCTTTGAGATACTTCATTGAAACATCAGCTGGTCAGAACTCACGAGAAATGGTTGAAAATTTCAAAATTTGATGTTGCAGGTTCGCCGTTTCTCAAAGCATTCGTTCGTCCCTTAATGATTTTCTATACTTATGTCAAGACCACTTCAAGGTACAAACATATCTTACCCTAAATATGGAAGTTTTTTAGTGTAAGAATAATATGGAATATATTTGACATGGTCAATAATTAAATTAAGGATATTTTTGATTTTGTTAAATAAAAAAAATTTCTTAATTTAGTTATTGACCAATCAAACTAGTACAATAAATCTTTTAATTACTCGACCAATCAAACTTCTCTAAGATGGTAAATATATTTTCTTGTATATGCTGCTATAAGGTATGTAAATATTATACCTCGTTGAGGGTTTGGAAACCCTAAAAAAGTAGCCAAAAACCTGTTAACTTGTAACACTTAGTCATTCCTGGCTGACTAGCTTACCTAGTTTGGACTGCATCAATTGAACACGTTTTTTACACGTGTTTTGTCATTTAAAATCATTTTAATTTAAACAAACCAATAAATAAATAATAAGTAAAATATATTTTACTTACACATTCGGAAGAGAAAGAGAAATTGAGAATAAAGTCTCTTGTCGACTGGTCATAAGGATAGTCACCAGTTTAGAAACTGAGTTTTTACTCTTGATGTGTTAAGCTTTTAATTAGTGAGAAACTACAAGGCCGGACAACGATATTGGTGTGATACTTCATTTGAGAAAACGGACGATATTGAATTTATAAGAAAATTATACTAGTCATCTTGATGGATTAACATTTTAAAATGAAATTTTAAATTTCAAGTAAGTGAATAATTTGTCGACAAATACATATGCATATGTTAGAATTTGAGTTGTGACCCGAATTTCTTGTTGAAATAATTGAAAAATTCTAATTGAAGTGCACGTCAAGAAGAATTCAGTTTGAAATGTTATTAGAGTTCTATGTCGAGTTGGAAATTTTATTTTGGAAGCCTATTGAGAGTTGGAAATTATTATTGGACTTGAAGAAGAATTCGAGATGGAGAAAACAATTTGGGAACAAAAAAAAAAATTATCGGGGCAGAACGCTCGGGGCGCTCGCAGTGCCACCTGATCCATTTCAAATTTTCCACGTTTTTCTCTCATTTTTCGTTTTGGATTCGATTTTTTGGCATCCTATTTCATCAACAACCCTATTAAGAGGGTTTGGACGTCCCCTACACGTTCCCTATAAATATTAGTCTCTTCTATACAATTTTATAATTGTGAGAAAATAAATTACTAGAATTATAGGATCCATTGTAATTTTCTATTTTCTCCATTATTCTTGAGTCACTAAAATCTCTTAATTTCTTTCTCATATTTCTTGTATTTTTTTCTTGATCTAATACTTTATTATTTTCCATATAATTTCAACAGTTCATTCCGATGATTGGTTTAGTTAAGTGGTATTCAAACAATACATAATTACTGTATTTTCAACATTGCTAACAGCGATCCGGACATATTAATATTTCTTCTAACAAGAGATATTTTGGTTATTTCATAATTACATATAACATATATATCCGCGCACAAGTGCTAAATGTGAGATACATGCTAATTATAATCAATTCTACATATTTCAATATTTTGACGCATGCTTATACTATAAAAGATTGTAATAATTTTACGAAAAAAAGCATAAAATTTATCACTATACACACAACTTTATTTTTTTTATTTTATATTTGTCTAATATACTTAAAACAGTATAATCGATAATATTAGACAAAATAACTTTAATTTTCTAAA
>CAIGRK010238657.1:0-10099 GCA_903798315.1 Fraxinus greggii | reverse complement strand
TCTGATTTTATTAATAATCATATTTACTCTTAACTTAATTATAGTTGAATTTACCCCCAAATTAATTGAATTAAGAATATAATTATGTCCTATTTGATTGAGCTAAAAGTCCAAAATTTTATTAGATTCTGATAAACGATTATGAAATGTGAGATTTAAAATTTGATAAAACTTATGGATCCCATGAAAAATAAAAAATTCTCAATTTCATATATTTTCATACACTCCAATTTACTTTTTATCTTAGGATCACAGTACTTGTCAATTGAAGTAGAGCATTTTTTTTTTTTTATCGCTCTAACATGCTCTGTGTGTTTGTGACAGANGATTTTATTAATAATCATATTTACTCTTAACTTAATTATAGTTGAATTTACCCCCAAATTAATTGAATTAAGAATATAATTATGTCCTATTTGATTGAGCTAAAAGTCCAAAATTTTATTAGATTCTGATAAACGATTATGAAATGTGAGATTTAAAATTTGATAAAACTTATGGATCCCATGAAAAATAAAAAATTCTCAATTTCATATATTTTCATACACTCCAATTTACTTTTTATCTTAGGATCACAGTACTTGTCAATTGAAGTAGAGCATTTTTTTTTTTTTATCGCTCTAACATGCTCTGTGTGTTTGTGACAGAGGCTTCAGAGTAAGACTATTTACACTATCTTTAAAAAAATTTCACCATTTAGAAGATGATGAAAACAAAGTATATCAATGGTTGCACCACTCCAAATAAAGATTTAGCTTTTAAACAATAAGCGGTAATCACAAAATGCAAGTTTAATACTAAGACACCCACGAGAACTGTAGAATGGTTTAGAATTTTTACTTGTAGTCTTTTGAACCCATTTATATTTTCATTCCATGTTAGCAACGTTATCATAGCCTCGACCCATAATTAATATTAAGTTCTAGATTATTCAAAATATTTACAAATTCATCAAAATGTTCCTTCCCAAATGTTCATTCACCAATAAAAATCCTAAAAAGATTTCTTTTACATTCATTGAAGTTGCTTAAAATATCTCTACACACTTCAATACTATAGACATTTACTTTTTGTTACTCGAATGTGGAGTGCAACCAAGTATAACATAAATGTATTAGATTCTTTGACTTTCTCAATGATTCTTGATCTCACCCGCTGGCATAAGTATCAACTCAATTTTCTAAATTTTATACCCAAGATAATGATAATGAATCTCTTTATTTTGAATCGATGAATATACTCTTGCTTCACATGGTGAAACTCATCAACCACTTAAATTAGGTTTAAGAAGATGCCATTATTTTCTTGATATATTCTCATTATCTCCATGAATCCTAAATTATTCTCAGCAAGAATTCTTGCTACATATATTACTTTCAATAATACTTGCCTCCAATATTCTCTATATCTATTAATTTGTTCATTTACACTTCTATCAATTGTTTTACTCTTTTCAAATCTTATTTTCACTTCTATCTATCTACTCATCTTAGTGATGTGGTCACAACTTGTTTCATGTATTTTAAGTTTTTCGCTTTTCCTCACTCCATCATGTGTCAATTGATTCCAATCTCATCATTCTTGAGTAGTTTACCAAAAAAAAAAAAAGCAAAATAATTAATCCGAACATTTGAATATTTCAACTACTTTCCGTCATGCTTCTCTCAATCTATTGGATAACCGAACGTAACGTATAGAGGAGAAATGTTGCTTTGTTACATCTTTGGAAAAAATCATATCATTGTCCCTTACATGAACTTTCACTCATTACAATTACGTCTCTTAAGTTTTGATTCATATTTCTCCAATTTTCTAGATCAATAATATCAAGGAAAAATAGTTCATTTACCCTTTCATTCATGTTTTCATCATTTAAAATATTGTCTTCAATAGATATATCTTCATTCACCAAACATGGTTATTTTTCAATTGCATTATCTCTGCTATCATTATCATTAAACTCTTCAATAAATGCATCTTCATTATGTGTTTGTTCAATGCTACTAAAAACTTATCAATTGCTCCCTCTTGAGATTTAATCAATCATTCAACCTTTTTATTTCATTTTCTTTTGACTATCCAAATTTAAATTTTCTAATATACATAATTATAAGCAAAGAACAATAGAACCCGAGCCCAAAGAGAGAGCGAGAGAGAGAGAGAGAGAGAGAGAGAGAGAGAGAAGAAGAAGAAGAAGAACTCCAAACTTCACTTAGAGAGAGAGAGAGGGAGGGAGGAGAAGAAGAAGAAGAACTCCAAACTTCGTCAAGTGAAGGTATAACCAAACACTATTCAGAATAGAAGTTAATCAATCATTGACCAATTGAAATACATTTATATATGAAAATAAATAAACAATAATAAAGCATTTTCTATTTTTTTTCTTGCAAACTGAATACAAAAGGATAAAGATAACGAAAAGGGAAAGGGAAGCCAAGACTGCTCTGCAGCTGAAATAAATCCCTAATTCGGGTTATTCTTATCATTCAAGAATACATAATTTTTGTAAGCCCTTGTTTGATGTTGATTAAATCATATTTTTAGTAAAGTTCGATAAAATGTTCGGTTGAAATTACTTGTTGGTTCTGATCATTTGAGATTTTTATCAACATTTAATCTACGCCAAACGGGGGAGGGGCTAAATAAATTTGACCTTAGATTGGAGAGAACTTCATATCGGAATACACCCCACCGTGTGACCCTTGAAATAGTAGATCTAATCATCCATTAGGCACGGAAACACCTGAAAAATGCAGCTCTTGCCCCCATTATGAAATAGCCAGTCCTTTGAAAAGAGAGTTTTGAAATACCGTAATGAAAGGAATATAAGAATTTGTCGTTAGATATTTAATCAAATAGGATCGTCTAGTTTATATGGAACCTATCACTAAAATTCCTCTAGAGGGGATCACACACACTCATAGAAGTCATCCCCTCACAAAAATTGTACACGTAGTGAATTGCTTGTAATGCAAAGGAATTCTACATAATGGGATGTGCTCTAGTCTTCATTTTTCCACATACTGTGCTTTTGAATGAGATGATTCATGATGACACAATCATCGACGCCATTCCAAACCATTGAGACTGTATGAATAGTACAAGAGCACTCTTTCCTATGCATGAGGGGTCAAGCATTCTCTCTCTTTTAACAAAGAGGGTTATGCAAAAGTGTTTTCAAACCATACAAGAGCACTCGTTTCCATGTGATGGGGGTGGGGTGGGGTAGGGTAGGGATGGTCATGTATTTATCTTTTGCTTTCTTTTGAAGTGGAATATCAAAAGCAAAGATCACTTATCTCTGCTTTTACTTTATCAACACTCTCTTTAGGACTATTCCATATTCTAATGAAGCACATTACATTCAGAGTTGGTCCCATTCCCATACGCCAAATGCTGAGAGAAGGAATAAAGCACAAAGCAAAAAAGAAAAGCTTCACTGGTTTGAATCTTCCATGCAACCTATATACACAACATAATTATATATTCATCATTCTTAAATAACAAAGTAATGATATATTAATAATCATCATCTTTTACTTGTTCATCTACTGTTACTGCAGGCACATGTCTCCAACTCTTTAGTCTTTACGCTGGGAATTGCAACTCAATTAACAAAATCTAGTCTTCTGTGTTTTACACATCAAAGTACACAATTTCTGTCTTCAAATTCCATGTGCACCATTCATATAAGTGCACCAAGATAGTGTAAAGAACGAGAGTTGCTGTAGGTTGACAACTAATCTAAAACTTCGTTAAATCTCGTGACATGAATACTACTGCTTATTTCTCCAAGATGGTAAAAGAAACAGTTCTCTCAGATCTTACATGCAAAAAACTGAGAAGTTCGACCGTATAGGGGAGTGTTTCATCTTTTAACTTGCAAAGTTACTGAATGCACTAAATTTTCTGCCATAAGACAAGCTATGGACCTACCATAAGTAATTCTCAAGTGGTATCACTTTGGTATTGATGCATTGCAGTGAAAAATAACAAACACATGCTGAATCCCACACTGCCACCCCCTCACAGTTCTATTGTCATTATCAGTCTTTGGGGCAATGATACAAGAATCTTTGAAATAGTGCTGTGCATTGATTACTTTACTCCCACATTTTAATTAAATACAGCAACAACAAACTAAGCATTATTTTCAATAAATTTGGTGTCGATTACATAAATCCTTCAACATCACACATTTTACATACCATGTTAGCTTTTATCTTTAGTTAATTACTTAACTGTAGAAAATTAAAATCATATGTGAGCAATGTGAAGCCAACGCAGCCATTTTCATTGATGAAGGTGAAATTTCATCATCTCTCAATCAAAGTCTCCAAGTAAAGCCAATCCTTTGGTTGAAGTTAAAGGGTATTTTTGCCATATGAATAAAGAAGGAGAAATAAAGGAAAAGAGGATAAGCCTTTCTCTCTCCCTTGATCTAAACTTTACATTTATCTTATCCAACGGTTGATTTTCAATTCACAGGAGCTTTCTTTATTTCTCTTCTGCTGTCTTGCTTTTCTTAAGTTCATCATAGAAATTAATATCCTTATAGCTCAATGTAAAACCAGTTTTACCCGAAATTTGATCACATTAATCTCTCTTGCCATGAAAGCAAAAGGGAAAGCAAAGGGAGAAAAGGGGAGACTTAACTTTTTCTTTGAACTTGAAAACTCTTTCCTTCAAAATTTTTAGACCAATACACACTTGAAATTTCTTGGATTCCCTCGCTTTTTTTCCTTTTAAAGGAAATCTATTACTGGCCAGCCTCTCAAAATCCTTTATATGTTCTCTAAGTCCTTCCAAATTTAGGTTTTCCCGAAATATTTCAAAGAAAATATGGTTTCCTTCATTTTTGTAGCAATTACACTCTTCTCACTTCTGGGCACTTCTGCTTCTTCCACTATCATTTCTGACTTTCGTGCATTAATTGCACTCAAACAAGGCTTCGAGTTCTCTAATCTGGAAATAAGCACTTGGAATTCTTCCAATCCAACCTCGGTTTGTTCATGGAGTGGAATCAAATGCTTCAATGGAAGAATAGTCTCGCTTAATATATCGAATATGAATCTCTATGGCTCTGTTTCACCAGCAATTTCAAGACTTGATAAGCTGATGGAGCTCTTTATTGATGGAAACAACTTCACTGGTAAAATCAAGATCGAGAATATGAGCACTCTCCGGTTTCTTAACATATCAAACAACCAATTTAGTGGGAGTATGGAGTGGAATTACTCAAGCCTTGCTAATTTGGAAGTGCTTGATGCATATAACAACAATTTCTCTGCTTACCTTCCTCTGGGGATACTAGCTCTGAAGAATATCAAGCACTTGGATATGGGAGGAAACTATTTCTACGGCAAAATCCCAGAAAGGTACGGAGATTTGACTGGTTTGGAATACCTGTCTGTTGAAGGAAATGATCTTCGAGGAAAGATACCTCGGGAATTGGGTAATCTCACTAACTTGAGACAAATTTACTTGGGCCATATCAATGTTTTCGAGGGAGGTATCCCAAGAGAGTTCGGCAAGTTGATGAATCTAGTAATCATGGATCTTTCAACCTGTGGATTGGTTGGTTCAATCCCTCCTGAGTTGGGGAATTTGAAGTCACTTGATACATTGTTTTTGTACATCAATCGCCTTTCAGGTCCAATACCAAAGCAATTAGGAAACCTAACAAGCCTAAAGAGACTCGATCTTTCTTTCAATGCACTCACTGGGGAAGTCCCATATGAGCTTATCAACCTCAAACAGATCAAGCTTCTCAAACTTTTTTCGAACAGATTGCATGGATCCATTCCGAATTACATTGCTGATTATCCAAATCTTGAAGTTCTTGGACTCTGGAATAACAATTTCACAGGCACTATCCCGAAGAATCTTGGACAAAACCAGGCGATTAAGGACCTCGATTTGTCTTCCAACAAACTGACTGGTACAATCCCCAACGACTTGTGTGCCTTAAAACGGCTTAGAATACTGATTCTCCAAAAAAACTTTCTCTTTGGGTTGCTACCACGGGAGTTGGGCATGTGTTCGAGTCTTGTAAGGGTGAGACTGGGGCAAAACTACTTGAATGGAAACATTCCAACCGGCTTCATTTACTTACCCCGGCTGAATTATGTTGAACTGCAGAACAATATGCTGTCTGGATCTTTGTCTGAAAATAGTCATTCATCTTCTAGGCCAAATAAGTTAAGCCAAATGAATCTATCAAACAATCAACTTTCTGGATCCTTGCCTTTCTCTCTTTCCAATTTATCTTCCCTCCAAATCCTTTCACTTAATGGAAACAATTTTTCCGGCCCAATCCCTTCTTCCATAGGTGAACTACACCAAGCCCTAAAGATATCTCTAAGTGGGAATTCTTTTATTGGAGAAATTCCACCTGAAATAGGTAATTGTGTCCATCTTACTTATTTGGACTTGAGCAACAACAACTTGTCTGGCTCAATCCCACGAGAAATATCAAATATTCGAGTCTTGAATTACCTAAACCTATCAAGAAACCACTTGAATGGAAACATACCCCCATCATTTGGTTCAATGGCAAGTCTCACAACAGCTGATTTTTCTTTCAATGATCTCTCTGGTAAGCTACCAGAATCCGGTCAGTTCTCACTCTTCAATGCTTCTTCATTTGCTGGAAATCCCCAACTTTGTGGATCCACAATCAGCAACCCCTGCAATGCCACCGCAGTTACAAGGCCACCAAGAAAATCCCACAGTGCATTCAAGCTGACCTTTTTCTTCGGCCTTTTATTCTGTTTAGTGTTCGTCACTGCAGCTATAATCAAGGCTAAATTATTCAAGAAAAACACGTCAAATTCCTGGAAAATCACCGCCTTCCAAAAGCTAGATTTCACAGTCTCTGATGTTCTTGAATGCATAAAAGATGGCAATGTAATCGGAAGAGGAGGCGCCGGCATCGTCTATCATGGCAAAACATCAAATGGGGTCGAATTTGCTGTCAAGAAACTTCTAGGATTTGGCAGCAACAGCCATGATCACGGCTTTAGGGCTGA
Organism: Fraxinus greggii; assembly: GCA_903798315.1. Lineage (NCBI taxonomy): Eukaryota > Viridiplantae > Streptophyta > Magnoliopsida > Lamiales > Oleaceae > Fraxinus > Fraxinus greggii. The sequence goes on along the minus strand of CAIGRK010238657.1, from coordinate 3,068 downwards.
AATCCGAACACTAGGCAACATCAGACACAGAAACATAGTAAAATTGCTAGCATTTTGCACGAACAAGGAGACAAATCTTCTCGTATACGAATACATGAGAAATGGGAGTTTAGGGGAGGCATTGCACGGGAAGAAAGGGGAATTCCTCAGCTGGAATCTGAGGTACAAAATCGCCATGGATGCGGCGAAAGGATTGTGCTATCTGCATCATGATTGCTCGCCACTGATTGTGCATCGAGATGTGAAATCAAACAATATTTTGCTGAATTCAAGTTTCGAAGCTCACGTTGCCGATTTTGGGCTCGCCAAATTCTTGGTAGATGGTGGAGCCTCCGAGTGCATGTCCGCCATTGCAGGGTCCTATGGGTACATTGCTCCAGGTAAATTTTTGCACATACTATGTCTGAACTTGATAAACTTGTGAATTTCACAGGTTGTATTTGTTAATTTTCTTGAATTTACTAAAGCTAAATACTAATAACAAGTATAGCGAATAACTTTTTGTTTTTCATATGTGAATCACAGAATATGCATACACATTAAAAGTAGACGAAAAGAGTGATGTTTATAGTTTTGGAGTAGTTCTACTGGAGCTCATCACAGGAAGACGGCCAGTGGGCGATTTCGGGGAAGGAGTCGATATTGTGCAGTGGATCAAGCTAACAACAAAGTGTCAAAGAGAACAAGTTGTTGATATAATTGATCAAAGGTTAAAAATGGTGCCTCAAAATGAAGCAATGCATTTGTTCTTTGTTGCCATGCTTTGCATTCAAGAAAACAGCATTGAAAGGCCAACCATGAGAGAGGTTGTTCAAATGTTATCAGAATTCCCTCGTCCCTATCATCTATCAAAACCAGAAGAACCCTGAAAAAAAACCACAAAATTTGCTCCAAAGTTTGACAAAAAGATATTTTGGTTTTGAAATTGTTGAATACTATTAGGACACATTTCTTTTTTTTACCCTTTTGATTATTGTTTGGACTAGCTATAATTTGAGAATTTTTTGTGGGTTTTTTTTTTTGGTCATTTTGAGATTTGGCTGAGAAATAGTAGTAGAGGATATAACTGGTTAATAGATGTGGTAACTTGTTCTAACAAGAATTTTGTACTATTGTACATGATGTAATTTACAGTTTCTTTCTTTACTTGTTTTTTAATTCTTTCTCAAAGATAGACGTCAAATGAATATAATAATACTTCATCCGTGTTTAACGAAATTGTTCTCCTACCTAAAATGGAAGACTGTCCACTTACTGATGTAGTTCTCCAAATGTGAGGATTTCACGGACCGCGGGTTTGGCTCCCGCGGTACTACGTCAGCCGCATTCCCCTCATTCTTAGGCCGGAAAATTCGAACAACTGGCATACATGCACGCTATGAGTAAGATGTTAGGGAGAATATCAGCATATGATCATATTATTAGTGCACTCTTTGGTAAAATAGGTCTCACACCTAGCTATAAGCGTGCTCGCCGTGCTGAATGGGAAGATAATCATTATATTTAAATTGGTGATTATGACTTCCAACCGCGAGCAGGAGAACATTTAATGAGTTAATTTATAATTTGATACATTTATAAGATACTAATTAAGAACGCGTATGATTTTGTAATAATATAATCATAATAAAAAAAATTATGTTATCGACATTTTAGATAATGTTTATTAGTGCACTGAAAATTGTGAAGTTATATTTTCATATAAGCAGTTATTTCTTTGAAAAAAGTAAATTCATGAATTTTATCTGTTTAAGCAAAATATTAGTTAACTATTAAAACAAAATATTTTTAGTCCCTTAACTACAACTTCTATTGGATACATTGTTTTTTTGTAAAAAAGAATAAAAAAAGTTAAAGGAAGAATAAAGAACATTCTGAATATGAATATTGAAAAAGCTTATACCTTTTATTTTTTACATTTTCATATTTAATTACATATTTAATTGTGTGAAAACATTCTTCCGTCCATTTCCATACAAATTCGCTGTTAAGTGAACGCGTGGAGTTGTTGGGTTTTCTTTTTTTTTTTTTTTCTTTCAGATTGAATAATGTTTTGTCTTGTAATATGTCTTTCTTTATTTAGGGAGAATTGCGACTGCGGTCCCAAAATAAAAAACGAAAGTTTTTGGGGGCACCGCCGCTGCCACCCACCTCCACCACCTCCAACCGCTCCGTCCGCCGATGTAGGAGCAATCGAGGTGGAAATTATGTGAAAGCATTGTTTGGACCATGGGTGAGATGCAGTATTTACAAAACTAACAGTGTTTTAGTCGGTCTGAAAAACAAATTATCGGATAAGGTGAATGAAAATTATCGGATAAGGTGAATGAAATTCCCCTAGCATCGTCTTCTTATTCTTTCACCATTTCCCCTCCTCAATACCCAGAAATAGCAAAAAAAAGATAAAAGAAGGGATTATTTTCAAGAAATTCTGAATAATTCTTGGTAGACATTTTAGCTTCAACATCTTTAAATGTAGGCTCTTTGGGTGGCTTGATATTTAATGCAACCACCTACGATTCACACAAATCTTTCTTACTCCCTGTAAAAAAAAAAAAAAATCCCATTCTCTTTTTTAATTTCCCCCACAAAACTCAGCGGCACCACCACCTGTAAATCAGCCACCTCTGAAAAAACGGTCGTAGCCGCGGTAGATTTCTCTGATGGCGGTGGCTGTGCCTATTTTGGGGGGGCGAGGTGAAAAGTAGTTTTGTTTTTTGTTCTGATTTTTTATTGAACTTTTGTTTTTTATTGGCTCAGCTGTAATTTTTATGAGAGCCAAATGTATAAGACAAAAGTACCCTTCTATTTAAAAATTTTAAAAAAAATAATAATAATAACTCCACACGTTTACTAACGGCAAATTTGGATGGAAATGAACAAAAATGACACTTTGCGCGTGAAATGCGTAATTCAAAGTAAAAATATCAAAATATGAAAGGTAAAAACGTTTTGTACAATAACAGTGAAAGGTATAAACTTTGAGAAAATTACACAAAATCCTACCTTTAAACTTTCAATTTCAAACATAAGGTATAAAACTATTTTTTTCAAAAATCAGATGAAAA
>CAIGRK010238653.1:0-11085 GCA_903798315.1 Fraxinus greggii | reverse complement strand
TTATAATTTATTCAAGTTGTCTACATACCCAAAAGGGACAAGTACAATTCATTTCAAGAACACAATTTTTTTGTTTATTTGGGCCGTTCACAGTTTATCCTTTTGCGGGATAGGAGTACTATATTTTATTACAATGAAGATTTTACAAAATAAAGAACTTCAACCGTAAAAACGCTTTGAGAATTTTTCATTGATAAGTTTGATTTGCAATCCATCTTTATCGATGATCTTGTACGCTCCATTAGTGAATGGACTATCTCATTTAGGTTAGAACTTTTCCCCAATTTTTCTTGTAATTATGATTGGCCTAGGTACGGAAAGTACGTGATCTCCAACTTGAAATGATCTCCAACTTTGCCATTCGAGCTTGATAGCATTCTAGGTGCATCTAATTTCTTCTCATGTAAAACTTCTAGTTCTTCTAGTGGAAGATGACCATTTTCTTCTGTTGTTAAACTTTCTTGGATGACAATTCAAAGTGACAGGATTTGACACTCTAAAGGAAGTCCAGTGTCCACTCCGTACACTAAGGTGTAAGGGTGGCTCATGTTGGATTTCGATAAGCCCACAAGATTTCGTCGATTCTTTTATGGCAATCTCTTTTTTATTTGGAAACAACCTTTTTTAGAGTAATGTACAGTGTTTTGTTGAACGTATTTGCTGACCTGGTAGCTGCTGCATTGTACATTGACAAGTTATATTATCTGAATTCGAACTTTACACATAAATTGTTTATGTGGCTATTATAGAAGGGTTTTCTATTATCGGTGAAGATATGTCACGGGACCCCATATCGATAAATGATTTGAATACGAATGAAGTTTGCAAAATGTTCTTTCTTTACTTCCTTCAATGATATGACTTCAGCCTACTTAGAAAAGATCCCATGCATCAAATGGTCAAGAAGCTACTATCGAACGTAATGGTTTCGTAGGTTGGTGGATGAAATTTGCATGGACTTGGCAAGCCTCACATTTCTTCGCATAATCCATAGTCTTGTACCACAGTTGGCCATAGTGTTCATTCCTCTTTATTTGAAAATGGAGTTTGGGTCCAAACTAATGAACACTACAGGTTCGAAAGTGGGTTTCTTCCACAACATGTGTTGCTTCATCATTAGTTAAGCATAGAAGGAAAACTCCATCGAATGATCGACGATAAAGTGTACACATATAAAAGACAAAGCGAAATGCACTCCTGTTAATTTCAGCTTTTCGTCACAGATTATCTCGTAAGTTTTGATGTTGAAGGAAATGGATTATTGGTTGTCTCCAATCTTCTCTTTCCTTATCATCGATTACTTCAATGCTATTGTTCTCTTCCAAATTACTGGTCAATAACGACAAAAGCACCCAGGGAAAAGTCTTCATCTAACCTAGCCAAACCAGTGGCCAAATTACCTAAGGCATCAGCTTTTTTATTTTTACTTTTAACCATGAATTTGATTCTTACCAAATTAAATTCTTTCATAAATGTTGATGCATATTCATGATATGGTTTCAAGTCTAAATTATGGACTTCGTACTTGGCTAAAAGTTGATTGATTATCAATTTAGAATCTCCAAAGACTTCCAGTTGATAGATATCCATATCTAATGATATCTCCAAGCCAAGGATAAGGGCTTGATATTCTGCCATGTTGTTTGAACATTTCTCTGTTAAGATAAATGAGTAAGGCATAACAAGATCATGAGAAATAACAAAGACTACTCCTGCCCTGGTACCATAACTTCAAGCTACCGTATCGAAGTATAGTCTTTATAATGGTATAACTTCAGTAAACAAAACTTCTTCGTCTAGAAGGTCTTGATGAAGTTCCCATTCCATAGGAATTTGATGGTTAGCGAGGAAGTATGCCAGAGCATGTCCTTTAATGACCTTCAATGGAATGAGTTTGATATCGAACTCAGACAATATAAGTGCCCATTTTCCAATCCTTCCGGAAAGAATCAGCCTAGGCATTATGTATTTTACTGGATCGATCTTTGAAACAAGATTGATTGTGTGTGATAGCATATAATGTCTCAACTTTTTAGTTGTGAAGATCAATGCAATGCATATTTCTTCAATATGTGAATATGTCATTTCAACACCTACATGTGTCTGGCTCAAGTAATAAATTGCAATCTTTTTTCCTTCACCATTGACTTGGACAATAAATGTTACTAAAGAATATTCTTGCATTGCAACATAGAGAGTCAGTGGTTTCTTCAGAGTTGGAGCTGCAAGTATTGGCTGATGAGACAAATATTGTTTAATGCTTAGAAAATTATTTCGACAGGCATCATCCCACTCAAATAGTACATTTTTCTTCACAATTTGTTGAATAGATGACAACGTCCGATAAGATTAGAGATAAATCTTCAAATGTATTTAAATTTTTCTTGAAGACTTTTCAACTCATGTACATTTCTTGGCTCTGACATGTTAATTATGGCGTCAATTTTTTATTTATCTATTTCAATGCTTCAATGTCGAACAATGAAACCAAGAAATTTTCCAAGGATGATGCCAAATGCACACTTTAGCGAATTCATCTTTAGTTGATGTAGTCGGAGTCTTTCGAAAACACCCCGTAAGTCTAGCAGGTGATCGTCACTTTTCTTTATTTTAACAACAAGATCATCTACATACATTTCACGATCTTATGCAGCATGTCATTGAAGATCTTTTGCATCACCCGCTGCTAAATTGTCCCTGTATTTTTTAATTCAAAAGGTATAACTTTGTAACAATATATGCCCTTAGGGGTACGGAATGACAAAGCTCCTCATCTTTTGGATTCATTCGTATTAGATTGTATCCGAAAGATTCATTCATGAAAGATAAGGCTTCATACCTAGTATTTACTTCTACCATCAGCTCTGTTATTGGAAGTAGAAAATCATCTTTTTGGACATGCTTGATTCAAATCTCAAAAGTCAACATAGACTCATAATTTTCCATTATTTCTTTACAGGAACATCCAAGTTAGGTACTTGACTTCACATATGAATCCAGTTTCAATAAATTTGTTGACTTTCACTTCAATTTGAGGAATTAGTTATGGTCGAAATCTTTTTTGAGGTTGCTTGATCGATCGTGCTCCATGTCTTACTATAAGGTGATGTACTGCAACCTTAAGATCTAACCTCGGCATTTCCTTGTAAGACCATGTATACATATTTGTATTCTTGAAGTAAATGGATATACTCGTATTCCTTTTTTGACCAAAGAGATCACTTACAAACACTGATCTCGGGTCTTCATCAGTTCCTAAGTTCAATTGTTTCAAGTCATCCACAGTAAATTGTCCTCCTTCTTCAAATGTAGATAGAGCTTGTTCAGGTTCATATGTTGTGGTAGAGTTTTTGGACTTCTTCTTTATCTTCATCATTCTTTTGGAATGGGTAAACTTTTAGATTTTTCTGTCTTCTTCTTGATTATTGAGGCTTCTGACTTAGATTAAAAGTTTTAATTCCAAGTCGAGAGAATACAGATTGTCTTTATAATGACTTTTGAGGAGCTTTTACATTCTTATCAATTCGAGTAGATGAAGAAGGACCATCACTTAACCTTTGGAAGATAGAAGCTTTACCTTTTGTGTCAAATATTGTGAAGGGTTTTCTTTTTGACCTTTTAAACACCAAAACTCTGGCATTCTCGTTTTCAATATCGAACATAGAAGGTTACGGCTATTTTGATTTTCCCTCTATAATTTCATATATCCATCAGAATCAGAAGGGATATGTCCAACCAAAAGGACAGCATCAAGATCTCCCAATTTGCGAGGTTCTCCTTTCCCAAATCCTGCATTCTCAAATAACCTTTTGACTTAAGGATTGTAATATCGTTTAAAAGTCCATTTTGGCTCATCATCTCCTTTAGTACCCATGTCTCAATTGGACGAGCTAGACATACAGAGCTTTGTCATGTTTGGAATAGATGTTGAAGCTTTCGATATAGATTTACACTCTCCTGAGTTGATGAGGCAGAATTTTTTTGGAATACTACGTATTGGAAGAGTTAACTATTTTCTCAATACCTCAATATCGATTGGTTCTATTTGAAGTTCTTTGCCTCTATAGAACCTTTTAAATATAAATTTTCTCTTTTGATTCTTTCTTTGTCTCATTCTTGCCTTAATTTCTCGTAAAAAACACTAGAACTTGAGAATTGTGGAGCCTTTTGATGATGTCTTTTCACTAGGGTCCATGCCCCCTTGATTTTCTTTTTCTGGTGTTACTTCTTTATTGGGTTGAACTTTTGTACCAAATGCTCCCAATTTTGGTCCTGCAAGAGGCATAGAATGTGATATTTTATATGTTTTATTTGACATTCAATATTTCTTCTTCTTACTTATGAAGGTGGATCAGCCATCACCGACCTCATCTTCGGGCATTGAATCGAAATCCCAAATTTCCAAGTCATTCCTGTATCGACTTCTTCGTCTAACTCAGACTCCACTGGGATGGATCCTTCTAGAAGTTGAGGTCCAAACTCCTCAATAGAGGGTTTATTAGCATTGTATGCATGAGAAAATGCCTTTTCATTCTTTGTAATGGGAATTGGATCAAATGAACCAAATGACCATCAAGCAGGCAACTGTTGGATTTTCTCCGGTTTCAAGTTTGATCTTATTTTCTTTGTCTAAGTGGACAATAAGATCTTTTAGGAGAAACACTTCTCCATTGGGTGACTGATCAGTCTTGCCCCTTCCTCCGGTCTCTTTGGCGTTGGAAGCTCGATTATCTTTTGGTCTAGGATTTAATCCAGAATCCTAGAAACTTCAAAATCTGAAAATGTGTACTCCTTCTCTTCAACTTTCTCGAAGCGACATGATCTCCACTTTGGGCTTGTCCTTTGTTAGGTCTGAACTCAGGCTTTGGTTTTGGATTTGAGCTCAACTATTGGAAGACTATCTTTTCAGAGACAGTAGAGATTGCCATAGCTTCTTTGGACTTACTTGTCTTGACATCCTTCTTTATTTCTTTCTTATGATCTTTCTTGTCACGTAGATCACTTGGCAAGTAACTTCAATGCTTTGCAATTTGGAGCTTCAGGTCATGAGCACGTGTTGCCAATTCTTCAAAGGAGTGTGTCATATTTGATTGGAGATTATAGAATAATCACCAATGCATATCTTGTATACATATGTCAATGGAAGATGCTTTCCTAATTCATTCTTTGCAATTAAGCACGAGGTTCCTCCAGCGTTTGATGTACTCTACAATGGGCTATTCTTTGCTTTGCTCCATTTGAGCAAGTTCTAAAAGACTAATGTTTGCCTGGTATTATAGAAACATGTAAGGAATTCTCGCTCGAGTTGATCCCAACTATCAACTGACCTAGCCAATAAGCATGTATACCATTCAAATGCCACACCTCTGAGGGAACGTATGAACTGCTTTACCATAGTATCATTATAAGTGCATGTGTTACATGTTTCAATGAAATGAGTGACATGTTGCTTCGAATTGCCCTTTTCATCACAACATTGGAATTTCAGAGGTTCGTAACCAAGTAGCATCTTCATTTCATTAATTCGATGACTATAAGGCTTGGCATAACTAAAGAAAATTGCGGTGAACCACCATACTAGGCACGAATGGTGTCCACAATCATATGTTGGTATGATGAATAGAAAGCCAACAGAAAGATGAGTTGTCACGCAACACATTTTTAACAACTATTAGATCATGCAAATCTTGCTTCTTTTGGCATTTTTAGGCTTCAGGATCTCTAACTTTGGAAGATCCTGTATTTTCTTGATTGCCTTCAACCAACGGATTGGGCAACTCTAACTTGTGCATAATTTCAGCAATCTGTGCACTTTTTTATCTAGTGACTTTGATAACTTTTCAATGGCTATAGCTATTTGTTGGATTTGGTCATCAGAGCCTGATGTCGATTTCGTGACTATCACTGGCTCAAGAAATTCTTCGGATGAAGTATAGTCTTCCCATCTTCATGGAGAAATGGCATAGAAAGATCCAAACATGGATCTACCACTAGAGATGGAACCAGAATGAGAGCTTTCGTCAAACTCTTGGTCTTTTCTGTCGAACGAGAGTTTGGCTTCTTGCAAGCAATTTTCATTTTCCCTTTGTTGTATAACTTCCTCGGTGGTGGGACCAATTAAGGTTTTCCAATTTTTGTTTGAACACTGGTCGTATGGAAGAGTTTAGCAAGTGTCTCTTCAAGATGAGTCATAGTTTTCTTTTCCTTCCGCTTGCCATTTTTGATACAGTTGTTGAAATTTGAAGATTCTAAGATCACAAGATGATAGGACAAGAAGATCCCACTGGGCGTGCCAAGAAATTTGTATGGTGAATTTTGTGTATTAAAAATACAAAAATGATTACAAATTGTATTTTTGAGATATACAAGTAGATGTTAACCTTCTTATAACTACATAACTGAAAAATCCTCTAATTAATTATATGAATGTTTGAAGACTAGGGGCCACGTGACTTGAATCCTAGATTTCGAGATTTGTTGAAAATTTGATTTGTTGAGAACTTAGCTTGTTTGGGACTTGGATTTCAAGGCTTGGATTTGCACTTCGAGATTTAGACTTAATTTGATTTGAAGAAGACTTTGATCTTTTTTTATTTGTCTTGGACTTGCTTTATTTGAAGAAGATTTTGATCTTCTTGGTGTTTGTTGAACTTAGGCTTGAAAGAGTTTCTTCTCTTCATTCGGATTTTCAGTACTTCATGATTTCTTCCCTTCACTTATGAAATTTTATGAACCTTTAGTCCTATTTATAAGGGAATTCATAATCAATTTTGCAACCACCCAATTATCTATAATTAAAAGGAATAATTGAGTAATTATGAATTTTGAAAAAGTAGGATGGGTCTTTGAATTTTATGGGCTAGAATTTAATAAACTAAATCGGGTTAATTATTTAAATTGAACCAATTCATTAATTATTCTATTTTTTGTGTCTATAGTTAGCTTTCCAACGCACTTCGAATCACCTCAATCAGGTATCTGAGAAGAAATATATGATAAAAATACTGTGCAGAAACATAATCATGTTCACGCGAAGACATCTTTCCTTATTTGATAGAAACTATTCTGGAACCCAATTTGGACGTACTTTGACTTAATTTCATCAAATATAATACAAGATATTGTCAGCTATTGAAGGATCTCTCTCACCTCTCAAATCCATTCATATCAGAAAATTTATCAAGAAAAGAATGGCAAATTCAATATAAGTTGGAGAAGAGAACAAATCTAGTACGTAGTTGAATCAAGAAACATCAAGAAAGTGAAGAATCAAGACTTGTGATTGAAGATCAAGAACAAGAAATAGCTTCCATATATTTCTTGTATTCATATAATTTTCGGGTGATACTTTCCATTTTTTTCGTTCTTTTATCATTAAAAACACGTTGGGCTAGATTCTTTTGTGTGTGATGAAGATTAATCTTATTATTTGATTATTTTTTATTCAATGACCAATTAGTTTAGTTTATTTGTATTCTTGATTGATTGTGTATGCTTTATTGAATTATTTAATTGTTTGATCACCAATTAAATAATTAGTTACTTGTTATAGTGCTGAGGGGCTCACAATAGGTTTAGAATGATGTATGATTAACACATGGACAATAGATATTAAGAATAATATGTATGACGTGTGCAATTTTATTGATAATCATGTATTTGAATGCATGTTATGCATATGAATTCGGACTATAAATAGAATCAGACCGTGGTTAGGATAGAATTAACTTATTTTGAAAAAGAAAGTTGAATAAAATTAGATTATCGATTGTCATGTATACACAAATCATATTAAAATTACATAGGTCAAAAATTAGAAATTTGATATTAATAAGTAAATTCAAAATTTCAACACATTCATCCCATAATTTGGTTTATAATCATATTAGTTAATTAGAATAATTTAGATACACAATCAAATCATCTCTTGCGTGATAGAAATTCGAATTTGATAATGGATAAATACATTTCAATTTAAAGCTTATTCCTTGGGGTTGGTATTCTTATCTTATCACATTTTTACTTGCCAATAATCTCATACGCTTGTCAAAATTGTTGGAACAATTTTTTGATGCTGTTGTCAGAAAATAACATTTTTATAGTGAATTTATTGATTCGATATTTATTTTGTTATATTTTTTACTACTCACCACAATCATAATCTCTCTTGTATTTGGTATTCTTTTTAGGTGTTATTCAACGGTGTATGCAAGATTTTGATACTAGCAAGAAGCAAAATTTTTGTATAAAGTAATCTCGACATGGACAAGGAGTTTATGATTGTAGAAGACATTTACTGTAAGTTTTGTTATGGGATGCATAATATTGGGTACTTCTTGTATACATGCATGACCTCCTCAGGTTCAAACTTCTACGATTTAAATAATATTTAACATGTCGAAAACAAGCAACTGATAAATCTAACGAATATTATATGCTTTTGGGAGATTATGTACATGTAGATTGTGATGAGGATATCATGCTTGTGGGAGGTGATCCTCCCCTGTTGAATAAAAAGGTACTTGCAAAACATTATAATAAACTTGCCAAATTGGATGAAAACAAAATGTGTGTGGGAGATACTGTATATTGGAGTGAATTTAAAACGTAGGGATATAATCCGCTTGAAAAAGTTGAAAGGAAAGACTTTCCATTACCCATGAATTTAATATGAATCACTCATTCAACACAAAGAGATCATCTATTGAAGAAGAACATAAAGAGGATGACAAAATAATTACAAAGAAACCAAATGAAGAAGTGGCAATTAATGAAGATGGAAGTAACACGCATTGACTTTATCGATTGCCTAACAATTTAATTTGTAATTAAACTCGAGGAGGAGGTAGAAATCTACATAGTTGAGTTTGATTCTGATGGAATAGACAAGTCATATCACATTGAAAGAGACAAGATAGGAGTCGGAGGATAAATGAAAAGTAGAGTAAAGTCAAAAGAAGCAAACTGACATATAAAAAATTGTGTTTGTTACAATACATCAAGATTTATACCCTGGTGTACATAATGCTCAAGTAGCATTTCATCATTGAATGGTGAAAAAAGTGTTTTTTTCACGAGTCATTGTCACTTGGGTATTATGTACACCAGGCTACATACCCTGATGTAAATGTAGAATAATTATAAACAAATTATGTTAAATTAAAATATGAGGAGAAATCAATATATATTTTTTGAGAAAATCAAAATATAGAGACAAAATAGATAGCATTAATGGAGTGTATAAAAATTTTGAATATCTAAATTTAAAGATGCTTTTTATAAATAAAGAAATTTTTGAAAATGTTCTTAGTCATGTTAAGTTATAATGATTTTTTTACGAGAGTGCTCAACAATGGCACAATGATACCCCGAAAGCTTAGGCTGTCCAATCAATCTTCTTATTGGTCAACTTTGATGGCTCCGTCGTCATGGGAGACAAATTACATTGCAGACAATGATGGTTTTACTTGATTCCTTATTGGCCTCATTAGTCCCTTTAGTAAGTACATTTTAACCTAATGCTTTGGTTCATCTAAATGAATGTTACGGAACTTAAGGCTCATTTGCTAGCTACCTCCCTAGTACCACCTAGATGGGCCAGCTTGATCCAATGTATTGAATTCAATTCAGATGATAACAGAGAGCGTGGAGTTTTTATACTGGTTAAATCTATCAATCATGAAAACAAGATTAGAAAGTGTTTGGTTATTTAACTTACACTTAAACAAAGATACATGCAATAAATGCGTGTTTTTAATAAGGTATTAGGTATAACTATGCGGTATAACACACATAGTTTTAGATTATTGTTCTTTTTCATTATTGTGTAGTTTTATCCGGTCTCAAACTCACATTTTTAGATATTATCACATTTTTTTTTTGAAAAAAAGGTGCTTTTAAACTTAGTCAAACACGCTCTAGATATGCAATAAGAAGACACATTGTTGGAAAATATGAGAAATAGGAGAAGGAGAGAACACATAATAGCAAGAACAATAGGCTTGAAAATGTGATACTTGTTGTCAAACGATATTGCCCCCTCCAAGATTTTTAGAATTCATAAAGGAATTCATCAACAAATGGTTTGTAGGATTAAATAAGCCTTTTAAGAAGAAAATAATTAAACATTTGTGAATTCTTACAAGGACTCGATGGAAAAAAAAATTGAATACATATGAGAATATAGAATAATTGCACTCAAATGTGGGTTTGATTATTGATTTCTCTTTTAGTGATTGAAAATTATAACTTCTTTATAGTTTTTCATTCACTATCCACAAATTAGTGTTAGCCTCTCATGAAGTGTTATGATTTTTCATGAAAACCGTGAAACTATCATAATTGAAAATTGACCTAACAGTTAGTTTTGATAACCGTGCGTTTGCATGGTTATAAGCCTTGCGATCGCATAGTACAAACAAAAATCAGTCTGTTTTTTTTTTTCAAAGTCCAAACATGCATTCCCAGGATATATAACTCATGCGTACACATGGGTAATTTAGCCTCTCCACCAATTTTGTTATATTTTATCTAACATCGAATTTTTCTTTTTCCAATGATAATTATTTGTTCAATTCTCCTTACCAATATAATTGTTGAACAAATTTAATTATCTCCCACTTCTTCAAAATTATATTGATCACAAATTAAAATATCAACATTTATGCATAAGGTTTAGATATTTATTATTTGAATCTAACAATAGTTTAATTCCCACAAAGTATCATTGAAATTCTAGGTAGCGTGATAACTTTAAACCAGTTATTCCTTGCAGTGACACCAGTGAAAATACACACACATGTTGTGTTTCACAAGTTCCTTACACTCGCAAGCGCTATTATAGTCTTGTGTTTATCCTATTCGTTAAACCTTTTAGAGAAAAACTTTTTTTTTCTCTATTAAGGTGACAACACCTCTGATTTCATCTAAGTGAAGTTCTTTCAATATCTTTGTTGTTTTTAGAGATACTTGTGTTTTGTACCTACTTTAGGGGCAATTTTCAATTTAGGAAATCTAAAGTGACCATTTTCCATTTTGGCTAAAGCTTTTCTATCATTTACCATAATGGTCTTAATATGTTTAAAA
>CAIGRK010238618.1:0-15496 GCA_903798315.1 Fraxinus greggii | reverse complement strand
TCCAATCTTGAGACAAATGGCAAAAATTATCTAAATATATGTGTGTTTAAAATTTTTGGTTAAGTTATGTTATAATTTTATTTGAGAACAAACAAATGTTCAAGTTTTGGGGTGTTTGATAAGTGTATTTTGTACACTCATCTAGGCCATGAAATTAGAGTATTTGTTAGTGATTTGGATGATTATAGCTTAATATTATGTTAATTATGTTTGTTAGATTGAACTCAATGCAAAAGAAAGGAACGAAAAATGTGCGAAAACGAAATAAATCCAAAGTTTGAGGATCAAAGTGTAAACATCCAATAGTTGATTCGGAGTACAAAATGAGGATTAAAGATCATATATGATCAATTGGATGCAATTTGGAGGTCAAATGAGTGAAATATTATGGAAATACTTTCACAAATCAATTTCCAGCCGAATAAGTTATGCTATGGATTTTTAGCCTCAACTTGAGACCCATTTTTCGGATAGCAAACGTTCAGATTGGAAAAATTTTATTCGAATGTAATTATAGCCCTTTGGATTACCTTTTTAACGCATTTTGAATCGGCTCAATCGGATACTTGTAGAGAAAATTATGATCAAAATACCGGAAGCTGTTCAGACAAACCTATGCGGGCGGGGACAATTGTTGGCGCGCGCGCACGGCCCTATTTTCCCCAACCCGAGAGCCATTTCATTCTAAGCGCGCACACAACACTTATGCCGGTGCGCGCGTGGGCTATTTCTGAAGACGAATTTTTAGTTTCCTTTCGCGATTCAAACTCTTTTGGAAACCAAATTGAACGCAATTTTGACCTATTTTTCGTCTCTTATAATTAGAGAACGAGGGTTACACATAGAAGAACCTCTCTTGCCTCTTCATAAACAATTATTATCATCAAATTCATCAAGAACAAGGGGTCAATTATTATATTTTGAGAGAGAAGATCAAGCCTTAGCAAGGAATTGAAGGTCAATTACATCAAGATTTTGAAGAATTCAACATTCGACTTGAAGATCAACATCTTTTGATTTATTTCATGATCCGGGTGATATTTTTTTATTATTCTTCTTGTAATTTATATATTAACATGTTAGGCTAGATCCGTTTTTGTATTGGATGAAGATGAACCCTATTTGTTTATTTGTTTTAATTTAAGACTAATAGTTTAGTTTATTTCTTAAGTNGAACAAGGGGTCAATTATTATATTTTGAGAGAGAAGATCAAGCCTTAGCAAGGAATTGAAGGTCAATTACATCAAGATTTTGAAGAATTCAACATTCGACTTGAAGATCAACATCTTTTGATTTATTTCATGATCCGGGTGATATTTTTTTATTATTCTTCTTGTAATTTATATATTAACATGTTAGGCTAGATCCGCTTTTGTATTGGAAGAAGATGAACCCTATTTGTTATTTATTTTAATTCAAGACTAGTAGTTTAGTTTATTTCTTGCGTTTCTTGATTAATTTTGCATACCCATTGCATTATTTAATTATTTGGCCATCAATTATATAATTAGTTGCTTGTTATAGTGTTGAGAGACTCACAATAAGTTTAGAACGCGGCAAAATTAACATATGCACAATAGATGTTAGGAATAACATTTATCACATGTGCAATAGATAATCTAAACTTTAATGCCTTATAATCATTCGAATTCGGGCTAGGAATAGATTCGGGTCGATAGATTTAATTTGTTTTGGAAAAGAAAATTATATATCATAGTTTTATCGATTGTCAAGAACGCATAAACGAAATTAGATTACAAATCAAGAATTGAAATAGATAGCAATAGGCATATTCGAATTCCAATACAATCATTCATAAATTGATAAAAATCACACCTTTTACCGCTTTCTTAGATAATTTAACATAAAATAAAATCAAACTCTATTTTGTTTACATAATTCGAATCTCATAAAAAGTTAGTAAATTTTAATTGAATATATTCCCTGTGGGACGATAATTCATAACTCAACAATTCTATTACTTGTTAACGATCTCGTACGCTTGCGAGTTTTGCAACGAACATGGCTCGTGAAAATTGAAAAAAGTGAAAAAGTAAAAAAAAGAAAAAAGGAAAAAAATTTAAAAAGCTTGTGGGCTAGCAGCTCGGCTCGTGAGATCATGAGCTCGTGGGTCAAGCCGAGCTCGCCCACGAGCTCACGAGCCGAGCCGAACCGAGCTCGTAGGTTTAAGGGCCGAGCCGAGCCATGACATGACTAATATTGATTAACTTATGGTGCAATCACAATCCTTACAATGTTTTTGGTGACTAATAAACAAGGAGAATCTACCATTATACAATATTGAGCTTCCAAGGGACCTCAATACGGCCCACAACTTTAAAAAATGATTTTTCAATGAAACTTCTCTCTTAATAAATGATACTAATGAATTAAGTACCAAGATAGATTAATACTTCAATAAATAACAATGAATAATAGCTCAAATATTAGTTAAGAAACTTTGATGAATATGATAATTAAAAATTTGATTTTATCAATCAAAGTTTTTCAATATGAAAATGAAATAAATGCAATGTAATTTCAAAGATTGCCTAAAAATATTTATCTCCTTAATGCATTTGAAAGACTTACTTTGATTGCAAAAAATATAACTTATTTATAGAAAACAATTTGCAAAAATTTCTGTAAGTACTTATGACCAAAATATAGTCGTTGGACAAAAAAGTCAATAGTCAGTGTGGTTAAATTTTTGAACCGTTAGATTTTTGATAGACTGGATGAGCCATCCAGTTGATTGGTACGATTGACCTCTGATCATAAAAATTTATGCAAGTGATAATTAAAATAATTTTTAGTGCATAAAATGATTGTTTATCTTTAATCATTTGCTACATATCAAAGTATTTACCTTTACATTTGAACTAAAAAATCTAATCTTTGATCTTTTTTTGAAATTTGGTTAATAAGCTTTTGATCTTAAAGGATTGTGCCTTGAATGTGTGACTTCGATCTTGACCTTCTTCATGAATCCGATTTGAAATGATATCTTGATTTTTATCTTTTGATGGCGTTCAATTGATTTTATCATCGAACATTTTGTAGACTATAATCATTTAAATTCAATTTGTTAATAAACAAAATTAACTTCTTTGTTGTAATCAAAATTTTATGGTCATAAACAACATGTCAACAAAATTTGTAGTTATAATATAATTACTCTAATTAAAAAGGTTAACAAATACAAGGGAGCATAAAATAACATAAAAAGCCAACTCCTAGTTTTCTCCAATCCAATCCAATCCAATCCAATCCAAGTCCCCAACCTCCTACTACCACCACTCTCGCCAGTCGCCACCGCCAATTCAACATTCTGTGTCACTATCCCCACTATCGTTACCTCACCTAAAACTAATATCCCCATCACCACTAGTACAAAAGATATGAAAACTGATGTATATTCAAATTGGAAATATGTGAACAAACACAACAGCAAGAGTTGCTAAAAGTTGGAGATCTAAAAGTCCGTATTTGAAGTTTGAGGGCTGCATAGTAGGAGGACCGTGTTGACTATTATATTTGAATGGTATAACATTTAACCTTATCTAACAACTTAAAGATCAAATGGTTTTAATAGGTATAGTAAATCCCCTGTACACATGAGGATGTGGGGGAACAGTGTCCACATCAAGTGGTTCAACATGAATCTGCAGTTTTTCAAAAAATCACAAGTCAAATTTGCAACTGACTTTTTATGTAGTTCAACAAAATGGGCTCTATTTCTATCTTTATTTTACCACTAGTCCTACATCTTGACCTACCAGAAATCATTGCAAGAACATTGTCCATTCTTAAAACGATGAAATCGCACTCGATCTCTTACAATTATTTCCCTCTTGTATACTTGAGAAATCAGTTTGGCAGCTGTGTGGCAATCCTTGCAGGCCCTCAAGTTCTTCACAATATGAATGGTTGTTCCGGGAGCAGTATGTAGTATTCCAAATGCTATTGCCAGCTTTTCACTGTGGTAAGTAAGTGCAGTTTCCTTCTCTTCCTCACTGATATCAAACAAAACTTGTGAAGTATCAGGCACATGGCCAGTCTTTTGAATGATCTTTTCCAGCATCAAATGGGTATCCCTTATTTGTGGATGGGACGAATCACCTACTTTGAATTCATGAACAATGCCATTCAAATTAATCATGCTGCTTCCCGTGATAGTTTTGATCCCTCTTTCTTTCATTGATTTTCGCAATTTTGCAACACTATCCCATTTCCCTGCCTTTGCATAGATGTTTGACAGCAATGCATATCGACCACTGTTTTCAGGCTCCAATTCAAGCAGGGTTTCCCCGATTTTCTCTGCTAACTCAACATTGCCATGTATCCTGCAAGCACTTAGAAGGGCTCCATAAGCAACAGCATTTGGCTTCATTGGCATACGACTTACTAGTTCGAGTGCTTCAGTTATAAGTCCTGCCCTACCTAAGAGATCAATGACACATCCATAGTGCTCTAATGTTGGTTTTAGTTCATAAACTTGTTCCATAGAATGGAAATACTCTAGGCCTTCATCAACCAATCCTGTATGAGCACAAGCGTTTAGAAGTGCTGTAAATGTGATATCATTTGGTTTCAAGTTTTGCCTTAACATCTTCAAGAAGAGCTCGACTGCATCTTCTGCTCGGCCATGCATTGCAAGTCCCCCAATCATTGCATTCCAAGAAAAGATTTCTTTATGTTTCATCTTCTCGAAAACTTCCCACGCCAAGTCAATTCGTCCGCATTTAGCATACATATCCACCAAAGAAGTCCCTAATACTGCATCCAATGGAATTGAATTCCTTCTAACATAATCATGAATCCATTTCCCTTGAGCAAGAGCCCCAGAATTAGCACAAGCAGCTAGCACACTTGAAAGAACAAATTTACTAGGCTTGATTTCCTCTCCTTGCATTGCATTGAATACTTCCAAAGCTCCCTTGAAATACCCTCCTTTGTTATATCCATCAATCATTGCACTCCAAGATACCGCATCCTTCTCTGGCATTTCATCGAAATACTTCTTAGCCTCCTCAATCTGTCCATTGTTAGCATAGCCAGTGATCATTGTATTCCAAGAGCCAACGTTCTTCTCCTTCATGTCCTCAAACAACTCCCTAGCAGATTCTACATCCCAGGATTTCATACAACCATCAATCATGGCATTGCAGCAAACAACATCTCTTTGTGCACTTTCATCAAACATGTTTCGGGCATCCTCGAGACGTCCAAAAGACATATACATCTGAATTCCTGAACTAATTATATGGCCATCTGCATTAAGTCCATGTTTAATGATATGACCATGGACTTGCATACCTTCTGCAATAAGATCCTTTATAGTGCAAGCCTTAAACAATGGTGGATATGTGTACTTATTAGGCCTGGAATCTGCACTTACCATCCCAATATAAAAACAGATGGCCTTAAAGAATTCTTTATTATCCACACACCCTTTAATGATACAATTCCATACAAAAACATTTGCATTTTCCACATGTTCCAAAACTCTTATTGAGCTCTCTAGGCTTCCCAATCGAGGATTTGCATAACATTTCACTAAGGACCCTGCAACATAATGGTCTTGAAAATGACCAGTTTTCAGGATTAAAGCATGGGCCTGCTTGAGATTTTCCATGGAAGTGCTGCATTTTGTGCTCAGAAAATTCAAGATTGTTTTCTGGGAGATGGGAAAATTCTCAGTCGGGTGGTTTGCTGGTGGAAGATGATAAGGTGGAATCTCTGTTGTGGTGGTGATTGTGCTCATTTTTTTTCCTATGCGGCCATTGGGACTGGCCGAGGAATGATAATGTTTTTGCACGTCACAGCTTGGTGGGGGTCCAATTCATGGAATGTTATTGCCATAATTGTTTTATGAGAAAAGAATAATACCCACTTCGTCCCCAATGAAAATAGACTTATTTTATTTCGAGAGTTTAAAGCTTTTTTTTTTTTTAAAAAAATGTTACAATAATTTCTCACAAGATTTAAACTTTCAAAATAAATAAATATATAATGTATACAGTGTCAATGTTACACTGCACAATAGGGGCAAATATGTTTTGTATTTGAACCTCAGTTAGTGATAACAATTTCTATTAAATGGAGGCATAATGGATTAAGTCTTGAATTAAGTCTCTTTAACCAAATATCAGTTGTCCTATCCACAATAACGATTTAGGCTCTAGTTCATAGTGGGTAGCGCTCTTAATGACCATGCCCTTTAATCTTGATTTTAGTAAGAATCTTTAGGGAATAGCCCAATCACATAGCTACGATCTCATGGAAACTCTTACATAGATGAGTCCTCTAAGGGTGCGTGTGACTCGTACCTCGCAAAAATTGTTGCATCTGTACTCATTCAAGTTAAATCCTTCCCGATGTCACATTTATTAGCACTATCACAAAAAGAATGAGCACAAATAATATAATGTTATTACAAATCACGCGATGTGTGTTGTGTTGTGTCTATCACATTGAACCTTCTTCATAAGATCTCAAATTGCAAAGGTTTGGTTACTCCTAGATGTGACTCTTTATGGGTTTAAGCCTATCCCCCTCGATGATTTATTTATATATATGCCCCTTATGGACAATAATTTGGTACCATCTGTTTGCAAAGCTCTTCCGTCTTCAATATGCACATTTGCAAAATCTTAGGAAATTTCCAAAATATGTACGCCACATATGGAGTATAATAAGATATACATATTGTTGACCCTTGAAAATGAGACCAACAGATTCTAAGCCCCACTCGCATCCATATAAGCCAAGACCAAGCCGATGATTGAAGGGATGGCTAGATGGGTCGCAAGCTAAAGAATGTTTGAACCCAGGCTTTCGGTCAATATATAAAAGGACCATAATTTTTGAGCAACAAATGGAATCTTTGTGGATAATTGTGAAGATCTGAGCTAAGCTATTCCAAAGACACAAGTGAGAACTCGAGTACAAAGTTAAGAGAATTTTTTCGGCCTTCTCTCCCTAATTAGAATGGCCCTCTCCTTTAATGATATCATGAAAAGCTATTTATAGAGTTTACAAATACAATTTGGACCACCAGATAAAGTACTCGTGGAATCAACAACCCTATTTTGTACGATTAATCTTACACTTGTCACATCAATTGCCATCAGCAGATCTTCATTGGGATCTCCCTTGGGAATAACCTTTAATCCGAAGCTTCTTGTAGTTGGTGATGTTTCGAGGAGAAGAGCTTCATCTGAAAGAGGCACTTCGACTGCTGGGCTTCTCATTGATTACTTTGGGCTTTCATGGGCTTCTACCAGCTTTGATTTTGGCCACATGGGTTTTGACTTGAGCCTCATTGGCAAGAGGAATAACAATAGTCCTCTAAATTCATGTATGATTGTTTATGCCATGCGTGGCTTTGGAGAAGTGGTTGTCTGAATGGTCGGTTCCACCTCAAATGCCTCGTTACAAACCTTGCTAAGAAAAACCCAGCGGGATAAAAACCTTAGCTAAAGGAAAAAGAGTTCATAGAGGCGTAACCTATCCCATGCATGTTCTTGGCGTGAGGGCTTCACTTGTATGGAAGAAATTTTGTTGGGGTGAATTTCCCTGCGTGGTTAGTTTTCGACACAAATACAATAATCCCCCAAATCCAAGTATGAATATTTATATCCATTCGTCAAAGTGCTCACACATCTCTGTATGTACTTTTAAACAAAGGCTTCTTCCATGGCTTTTTTCACGTGTGGAACTCGCAAGCGTATGTGATCGTTGTAGAAGTAATAGAAATATTGAGTTTCGAGTTTATCATTATCACGAGGAATAAAGTTTAAAATATAGTTCAATAATTAGTATTAAATTCGAGTGATTAATGGCAGTAAAAGAGTGATTTTGTAATTGTTTAAATTACTTCTAATCTATACTAATAAAGCAAGTAAATTGTGGTTTTAATGAATGTGAATGTTTGTATTGGATTTATGATCCCCGCCTATTTCAATTATTAATAATCTAGTTAATTTCATGCATTTTTTAAGAACTGATAATGATGTTAAATTCTCTTTTCCAAGATACATTTACATATGATTAACACGACACGACCCGATCATATTTCTAGTCCGAATTCATATGAAAATCATGCATTTAGTTTAGATTATCTACATGATTGCACATGCCATAGATATAACTCCTAATATCTATTGCTTATGAGTTGATTTTACTGCGTTCTAAACTAATTGTGAGTATTTTTACAATACAACAAGTAACTAATTATTCAATTAATGACCAAGCAATTAAACAGTGGAATGAGAATGCAAAATCAATCAAAAAACTAACAAGAAATACCTAAATAAATCGTATTGAATTGAAATAAACAAAAATAAGGTTCCTCAATCATTCAATACAATAGAAAAACTTAATTAATCATCTTAATAATTAAATTACACAAGAATTTAGAGAAAAATATCATCCAGATCGAATAAATAAAAGAAAGTGGAGAAACGAAATAATGATTTTGGATGGATAATTTTCAAATATTTTGCACAATTCCCTTGATTTTGATGATTTATCCTCATTCTTCGCCTCCAAAATATGCTGAATTTATGAATTTTTAGGTCTTGGAAGGTCTCTCACGTTCTAGTTGAGATTTAGTCTTTAAAGGATACCAAACGATTGCAATGAATTGTTACCAAAAAAAAATTAGTAAAATCGAATTTTTTCATATTTTATATAGAGGCGCACCCCTAAACCCCTTAGGTAGCCTCAAGCGTCTCAGAAGAGGAGGATGCTGTAGGCCTAGACGTGCACCTAGGCTTGTCCCGAACAACTTTTGGTATTTCTATCATAACTCTATCTCCCGATGTCCGATTGTGATGATTCAAGGTGCAATGAAAATCTAACTCAAAGGGCAACTATTCTTCTTGAAATATTATTTAAGTAATTCAAACTTTTTCTATATCAAAAATAGGTTTCAATCTTGGACTGAAAATTCGAAGCATAAATTTTTCGGCTAAAAATTGATGTTTGATAATACTTTGATTATATTTCATCATTTTGAATTATTTCCTCATCCAATTGACCATTATTACTCTCAAATCTTCATCGTGAGGTCTGACATAACTTTTAAGTATTTATACTTTAGTCCCCAAACTTTAGGTTTGCTTCATTTTAGCCCTTTTTTTTTTGGCTCTTTCTTCCAATTCTTCGTCCAAATATGATTTTGTCCTAAAGAAAGCAATAAATAACAAATTAGGCACCAATCCGTCCAATAAATAACAAAATATCATCATTAGGATCCCGAATAAGTGTAGAAACTATACTTATCAAATCCCCAAACTTGAATATCTGTTTGTCCTCAAACAAAACTAAAAACCCAACTATAGAACAAACACATAAACATGCGAAAATATTTAGCTAGCTAACATGACATTTTATCTCAAAATGGAAATAATGACATTAAATCTATGCACAACTTCAAGATAAAAATATAGAAATCAAACTCTACTTTTTCAATGCAAAGTCGGCGTTTGTATGTAAAGAATTAAGTATAGCATCGTGAATTCACAAGTTGTTCCATTCCCAACCCTTAGTGGTCAAATATGTTCTTATCCTTACTCATGAAAGTCACACTCTCCCAAACTTATTCTTTTTATTCTTTTCAAATGTGTGATCTAAAGTTGAATTTTATACTATCTTCACCTCTCTTGTTTAGGTAAATCTCACCAATTGCAGTTTAGAATGTCAATAAATAAAGATTCTCTATCAAGTTTGATTGCTTCAATAACTAGAACTCAACTAAGCTAATAATCCCTTATGAAAAGTCGAATTTCACTAATATAAGTGTTTGAGATATAACTAAACCATTTGATACATCTTCTGTTTCACACACTTACTTTTTCTAATTTCTTCCCTCAATTTCTTCTTTTCAACTATTTTTTTTATTTGCAGCGTTGTCTCACTTAAACTTTCTAAATAACCCATATAACAGCTTGTAGGCCTATAACTCCCAAGTCAATTGATTTAGGGCAACGAGTTTTTAAATCCTTACAAAATTAATAACTCGAGTCATATATGCTACGAAGAGAAAATTTCAAATGAAATATTTTTTTATACCTTGATTAATACAATGTTTCTTATTAAACATATATCCAAGTAAACAGACATTAAATCCCCCAAGCTAATCTAAATTTGATCTAAGGATGTAAAATCTAGTGGTTTGGGTTTAGTATTTATGATCCACTATTTCAACATATCCAATTACGAAATCAACTCATTACTACATAAAGTTTAATTTAATTCATGTACTTAATATATATCAAACTTCATATGGAAAAGTAAAAATGAACGCTAGCATGTAGCCATTCACAATTCATAAATCAATTCATAATTCAATATATTCCTAATTGCCAACCAGACCAACTAACTCACCAAGCACACAAAAAAAATTTGGAATTTTTCAATTTTTTTTATTTTCTATATATCTTAAAGCAATAAAAACACAAAAAAACAATCAAAAGCAAAAGAAAACTCACGTTTTCCACCCTTAAACTTAAACTAGACATTATTTTCAGTATCTTAAATTCTAAATTTGCATATAATAAGAGGAAGAAAAGGAAGAATATGACAAAAAATTCAATGGCTAGCTTGTTCTATTGATCCCGTTGTCTCATTGGTCAATGTTGGTTTAGTGTTTCGTGACGACATGTTCCTACACAAAGCGATTAAAAAAGCATTAAGGCTCAAAAATCTTAAACAAGTGTTACTTAACTTAAACATCTAGTAAACTAACAAATGTCTAAAAGATCTAAGGGAAAACGGGAAGGGTCTAATCTATATTATCCTATGAGTAGAATGCATAATAAATAAAAGGAAAAAAAAAAAGATTGGGTTGCCTACCAATAAGCGTTTTGTTTTAAAGTCCTTAACTTGACTCATGTTGTTTCTAGGCTCTTCACGATAGCTTGAAAATGGAATTTTCGGCCCTGCACTTTATGCACTGATTGCACTTTCTTCTTTCATCTTTCATCATCTACATAATTAAATTTTCATCGTTGTCCGTACCAACGATTCCACCTTCATCTGGCCTGCTCTTGTAGCTCTCCCAGTTGTCCACTCTTTGGCAATCCTCCAAGTAGGAGGGCTGCTTGAGTGAATTTTCCATAGTGAAGCTTTACTGCTTATCCTTTACCTTCAAGACTATCTCGTTTGTATCAAAATCCAACAAGGACCGACTTGTTTACAGGAATGGCCTTCCCATGATTATCGGCATCTGATTTGCCCCTTATGTCCGGAATGATGACGTCAGTTGGAAAAATAAACTCCATTGCCTTGATAAGCACGTTTTTTACTATTCTGTAGAGGGTGTTCAAGAGATCTGTCCACAGCTGAAGGATGATAGAAGCTGCCTTGGGATCTCCCAATCTCAGTTTCCTATAAAGAGGCAAAAGAATTAAATTAGTACTCGCTCTTGAGTCAATTAAACAATTTATATCATGTAAATATCATTGGATTAAGGTAGAGTAAAACTCCGTGCGTCTTTAAGTTGGGGAGAGATCCTATGCTAAATGATTGCGCTGCACTCTTCAGATAAAGCTATTGTTTTGATGCTCGGGCATCTTCATCTTCTTAGTCAACATCTCCTTCAAAAACTTAGAGTGGTTTGGAGTTTGAATGATCGCGTCAATGAAAAGGATGTTGACATGCAGTTTTTTGAATACTTCCAAAAACTTTGTGAACTGCTTCTCCAGCTTGGTATTTTACAACTTTTGAAGAAATAGGACTGTTGTGCAAGTGCTTTGATAAGAGCTGTTACCTTAACCTGTGAACTGTCCGAAGGCGTTTTTTGATACTTCTCTTTTGATTCTTCAGAATATTCCACTTGTTCCTTGCCTTTTGTAGATATCTAAGTACCCTCACTCTTGTTCCTTCTTGTAGTAATTTCAAGTAGTTGAACCCCACTTCTAGCAGTGATAACCTGAACTTGAGTGACAAAGATGATTGATGGTGACTCTTTAGATTCATAACACACCGCCTCAACTGCTAGTACATGTTCCCATGGATTTTTTTATGTGTCACTAGGCAATGTACTATGTGGTCTGTTGGCTATTGCAACTGCTATCTATCCCTTATGCTGTTCCTAATTCTTGATAAAAGCCTACTGATTCTGGAAATTGGTCTCAGTCTTTGTGATATATTGAGATAGCAAATCTTATAGCGACAACCTTCGCTCTTGCTGATGTTCCTATTGCTGGAACACTGGTGCTCTTTTATGATAATTTTGCCTTAATTATTAGCCTATGATGAGTTTGGCTATTTGTTTCAGTTTGGATGGCAATTGATAGGGTAGTTCTGTTACCTTTGGAAGCTGACCCCATGTAAGTAGAAGCCAAAGGATAGCTTGCAGTGATATAATCAACCCCACAACCTACGCACATCAGAGTTGGAATTTGTAGCATATTCACGGAATTGGTCAAAGTGTTAAGCTTTCTTGTATTTCCTCCATCTGTGCTGCCAATGCTGTCATTGCGTCCACATTATGTATTCTAGCTGTTTTCTTGTGGACTTCCCTATCACTCGGCTACATTAATTCATTTTTTTACTATTCTCTTATATAGCTCCTCTTAAGTATCGTCAACGTCCATAGTCATTATCGATTCTCCCTCTGAAGCATCTACTATGTTTTTTAACTCCTGATGTCTACCGTAGTGGAAGAGGTACACTTGAGTTTGCTTAGAAATGTCTAGATTGTGATACTTCATGTACAAACTATACTTGCACTATTCTCATGCTTCTGGGTAGATCTCGAGATCCTTTTGTTTAAACATATGTATTTCATTCCGAATTCGATGAACTCGAGTTGGCTGGAAGAACTTCATGGTGAATTTCTGAACCATGTCGTTCCATGACTGTGTGCCCCAAAAGGTCGAGAATCATTTACGCTTTTGCAGCTTCCTTCAGAGTGTGAGGAAATAGACGTGTTTGAAATGTATCTTATGATATTCCCTCATGGCTGATCACTCCGCACAGCATGATAAATGCTTGTATGTGTTCATGAGGATTCTTTGTAGCCTTCCTGCAGAACTTGATGTCATGATGATTCTGGAAGGGGTTATCGACATCTGGTCAAATGTGGAAGTCAGCTTGTCTGAAGGGCGAATAGATAATCGGAGGTTGAATTGGATCAGCATTGTATTAACATAATCCTCCACTAATAGAGCTGGCATTGGATTAACATAATCCTCCACTAATACCGGGTGGGTATGAGATGGTTGCTGAACTAAAAGTGCGACTTCCTGTAGTGCATCTTGAACTTGATTTTTATTCCAAACCATTACCCTACCTCTCCTATGTTATCTTCTGTGTTGCTTGAAGGTCATTTCAATCTCGAGATCTATATAAAGAATCATGATCATGTCAAGAACTTGCATAAACTGATAGAGACCTACGATGAGTGAAACAAGAAAATAATAGGTATCTCAATTAAAGCTTGAAAAGAATAAAAAACAAAAAAAAAATGAATTTAATATAAACTATTAAACTAAAATTAAATCCGTTATTCGCCGACAGTGGCGCAAAAAACTTGTTTGCAAGTGAAACCCTCAAGCATACGGGAACATTGTTAAAGTGATAGAAATAATTATTTTCGAGTTTATTGTTCCCACGAGGAATAATGCTTAAAATGTAGTTCAATAGTTTTTATTAAATTTGAGTGAGTAGTGACAACAAAAGAGTGATTTTGTAGTTGTTTATATCATATCTAATCTATACTAATAAAACAAGTACATTATAGTTTTAATGAATGTGAATACTTGTATTGGATACATGATTCCCCATATTTCCATCTATTTCAATTATCAATTAATAATGTAGTTAATTTCATGCATTTTTGACAACCTATATCCCTAATGTGTTAAATTCTCTTTTCCAAGATACACCAACCTAGAATAACATGACCCGACCTGATCATATTCCTAGTCCGAATCCATATGAAATCATGCATTTAGTTTAGGTTATGGATAAGTGTATTTATATCCGTACCATTAAATTAGAGCAATTATTGTTATTTTAAATGAATTGAGGATTACACACACACACACACACATATAGTTTGTTAGGTGTATCTCGATGAAAACAATGGAATTGAAGAAAATGAGCAGAAAATTGGCTAAAGTGTACCTAATTCAAAGTTTGGAGACTAAATTGCAAAATGCTAATAGTTGACGCAGACCTAGTATCGATGATTGGAGAAAGATTGGAGTCAATTAGATGGAGTTGGAAGATGGATGATCAAGAGAATACAAAAAAAAAAAAGAACCAAAATTACTAAAGAATAAAATTCAGAGACCAAAGTGCAACAAATAGGAAATTGTATAACGGCACGCGAGCATAGGCCAATTCTCTAGCGCATGAGGGCATGGTTTTTATTTACCAAGAATAAAATCAATGAACGACATGCGCGCAAGGGCCATTTTAGGCCTGAACTTATCCAAATTCTTATGGAAATTAAAAAAAATCGTAATATTTAACCTACATGGAGAGGCGTGAACGAGGGAGAACAGGAAAAATCCTATTTTTCACCACAATACTTAAAGATAATTAACACAAGAAATTGAAGATTCAAAGTACGGGTCGAAGATCAATGAAGAAGAAATCGATTTTTTCACTTTCCAATCATTGTTTTTCATTTCAGGTGATATTTTTTCAAATTTTTTTGTGTAATTTACATAACATCATGTTAGACTAAGTTTTTTCAAGTATTGGATGAAGATTGTTAGTATATATTTTGTAATTGGCGATTCTGTGAACAAAAGGACCAACTTGAATAATTGTAGAAGTTAAGGAACTGAATTGTAAAGTTTCATAGTTGGTATGTTAGCCTAGGGTTTGTGGTTTGATGTTTAGAACGAGAAGGATTCACGCCAAATTTTCGCTAGCTGCTCACCAGAGTGATGCTCGAGAGGATATAGCAGAGACCACCTCGCTCGACCTTCGCCTTATTGTCGCTCGAGCGAAACTTTATCCTTGCTCGAGCGACGATTTTACGACCATATTTAATTTTCCCTTTCTGAGACTTTTTTCTTTGCCCATTAAACATAATTCGTCCAACCTATATATAGAGGTGCTGCGTTTTCTGGTAAAAGAGATTGAACACATTATTTACTAAAGAGATTATATCCTACAAATATCAAAATTCAATTCTTCCATTGTTCACGTGTCTTTTATTGCGAAAACATCAAAAAGCTAAATCAAACACTAAATTGTTTTCTTCCCTTGGGTCTGCTACAAGATTGTGTTGTCAACTGTGCTGCATTAAAGATCAAGGAAGAATTGGAAGAACGAGGAGTTCTTGGAAAATATCTACAGGAGCTAAACTGCGAAAAGAGCCGGATTGGTGTTGGTGTGCACATTCCAAGAGAGCTACTTCGAATTTCAGACAGGAGATCAGAAAGCTTGTGTCGTCAACTTTGCTAGTAGTCTGTAAGTTTATTATCAGTTTGTAATGGATCTTTGACTGGCAAAGTTCTCGAA
>CAIGRK010238594.1:0-14358 GCA_903798315.1 Fraxinus greggii | reverse complement strand
TTTCCCAAAAATTTAAGAAAAACATTTCCTTT
The DNA here is from genome assembly GCA_903798315.1 of Fraxinus greggii. NCBI lineage: Eukaryota > Viridiplantae > Streptophyta > Magnoliopsida > Lamiales > Oleaceae > Fraxinus > Fraxinus greggii. Next base: position 14,326 of record CAIGRK010238594.1, on the reverse strand, counting down.
AAGCAGAAGTAGATTTTCATTTTAAGAAGTTTTACAGAATTTTTGTAAAGATCAAAATATAAAATTATTTGTTTACACTCGGAGAAAGTGAAAAGGGAAAAGGCTAAAAATAATTTTACAATGCGTCTACGAAGTCACCAAAATATAGAAAGAGCTTCGAATCAATCCTTTAGCGAAGAATTCTCATGAGGCTAATTAAAGAGACTTATCTACCCTCACGTTTTTAAATAAGATAAACAAATACGAAAGTTCGAAAAAATATTTTTACCATGCTAACAGAATATTTGAAAAAAAAAGGGAGTTGGGATCACTCACAAATATGAGCAAAAATTGAGAATCTTCATTGCAATTAAAATGCGGTGCAATTAATAAAAATATAATCACCCTTCTAATAAAAAGCAAGTAACAAATGGGAATCTGAGAAAAGAAAGAGAAGCAGTGCAAGCCTCAAATGATCAAAGAATAAAGCATTTAAATCAGAGCTGAAATTTTGCTTTCTAACTTCAACAACAATATATACTTGTACTTTTCAGTATGAAAAACCTCTTTTCTTCGAATGCGCTGTGATGTTGAACTGACTTTTCCTCCTCTTGCTCCTCAGCCTACCTTACAGGTATTTAGCAGCACTTTCCATCTAGTATTTTCCTTCGATAGAGACCAAGAAACTGAAAATTAACCTTTCCTGTCACCATTTATGAATTCGTGAACCCACAATAACATCTATGGTTATAGTGCACGACCCGGTTACAACCTCAAAAAAGCAGCAACATAAGTCGAGGGAAAGAGAGCTAATCCTTAGTTTGGGAACACAGAAGCGGGTAGAATCAACAGAGTTCCAACAAGCAAACACATTCGATATGTGGAGTGTGTGGAAACATGTCTACCGGTTGTAGGCTTCTCAGTTTGTAGCATCCACTTATGTTCTGCTCTGGCTGCATCCAGGGATTGCGACTAACTGAGATTGTCATTATTAAGAAAACAAACTTTTTATCAACAAAATGCTACTCACCACACCATGACAGAGGTAATCAAGGTCACGGGCGCAGGTGGCAGGATTGCAAGATACATAGATAATATGTGCTGCCTTCAGTTTTAGCAAAAATTTGATTAATTTCATGTGCATGCCTGGCCGATTAGGATCTGCAGAAGATGAAATAGTATAACAAATGTAAGTAATTCACTATAATGATTGTTACTATTTAGTTTCACGAGTTCCAGCAATCTAGCCGGTTATCCATTTCTTGTTGCATTCAGGTCTTTCCACTTATTTGGAATAGAAGGCATTCATCTAAATCTTTATACTGAGATTTGGAGACAAATGTGTTCCCTTCATTGCAAAGTTCGACCAAGGCATAAGCAATAAATAACAATTTCTTTTGGATAAAAGCAAATGGACTGATAAAGATAAAATACATTGCTTCTCCAGCCTACCAAAGAAATAGAGAGCAGCAAACACAGACCAACAAATCAATACCATTTACAAGAAAGGTTTCAAATCACAACATGGGTTTGACTTCATTACGAGAGTACTTTGAAAAAAAGCAATTCGTATAATAATAGGTTACGTTCAAATCTCATCAAAGAATAACTGAACCAGCAACTAATACATCTAACAAGAAGATAACCTGTAATGACAATGTCAGGCTTTGGAAAATAATTTCCGAAATTCTCATCAATTTTGTTAAGATCCCCTTGGACAAATGTGGCATTACATATACCATTCAAATTAGCATTACGGCGTGCATCTGAGATGGCTTGATCAACTATCTCAAAACCGTATACATGTCTCACCCTGAGAATGTGGATCAATGGAGAAACAAAGGTTAAGTACACAAACTATAAAGCCAATAACCAATGACCAAATGAAAATTACCTTTTCGCAAGTGTAAGACCAATGGTTCCCGTCCCACAAAATAGATCTAGAACTATTTCTGAACCATCTCCCTTTAGACAGGCACAGTCCTCTATTAACTTGTAAAGAATCTCTGCCTGCATGGTGCAACCAACCGTATAGCATCACTTACTGGAAATATTTGAGAGAACACAAAAAGTAAGTTGAATACATGACCCACTTGGATTGGGCTTTAGGTTGCTCTAGCTCGGTTTGGTAACATAAACAAGCCTGAAAATTATTCAATCTTGGCTTGTTTATTACTCGAGCGAGCTTGATTGAGGTTTGATAAATTGAATCTACGAGGTTCTCGAGCAGTTTGATTAATTTACACTATATTTATTGCCTATTAGCTAAAAGACAAGCTATGAGCTTAATGATGTTTTTAAGCTTGGCTCCTTTCATTTTCAAGCTGAGATTGAAAAAGTTCTAGATAAGACTCAAGCACGGAAGCCATTCAAGCATATATTCCCAGCCATCCAGAAAGGAAATCTCAGGGTAAGCATGCATTATGTCAGAAAAGCAGCATCTTTAAAAAGTGACATCTAATTGAAATACAAATATAAGCTATAACACAGTCATTCAATATCAATTGTTCCATACCTGATGTGTATTTGTCTGGAAAAATGAGTTTGCTGAAATTTGAAAAGTTAATCCTCTTAGACTCTCTGTAATTGTTGATTTGCCATACAGTGTATACTCCTCCTCCCCAACAGATGTGTTTCCCACAGAAGTATTTACATTGTTCATGATGCTTACCTAGGTAAGTTCCAACAGAAAAAATAAGAAACTAGATTACATAGCATATCTTTATCCTATTAAGAGAGTGTAGGAATTATGCAGTAAGTGACTCGGTCGGAAACAATTTGAAAGAAGACGCATTGAGCATAATCCTCCTCGACAATGCAAGTCTAACTGAAAGTAAATTTGTAGCAGCTTTTTATAAACTCAATCCTTCCTTTCTCCCACTTAATTCAATTGACCACGAACTTAGAACAAAAAACTTCTACTGAAATTGTTCTTTCAAATTTCTATTATTCTTCCATATTTCTAAGTCAAATTTCTTAAAAACACACTTATAATTATAGGCCTCTTTCATTGTAACGAAATTTTCAACTCTACACCTTCAAGAATTTCTCTAAATTGATCAACGTGATTTCAATTATGCACAAAACAAAACCTCTCTAAAAAACCTAGAGATCAATCCAGGCTAGCACCCGTAGGGATCTTCACAATTTGTAAAAGATTTTCCTTTGCAAATGCAAAAGAATCAACTATGAGGTAAGCATAAAAACTATTCTAATTAAATCACCAACCACTTCAGGAAAACTTGTAATTTTCTCTACAAGGGGCTTCAGCAGCTCTGGCTTGTATGACGAAGTCACAAAATTAACCATAAGCTCCAACTGGCCAGTCTCGATATTCCTGAAACAGAGATATAAATCGACTGAGCACTGAACTATGTTATCTAATATATACTTTTAGACGCTAAAGAGCAATGCTAGATTGACGAGGAAAAAAAATTCTATAAGAATAAAATCTACCGTTTCCACTAATATCACGTTATGTACATAGAGAAACCAGAAACTATTAACTACTAAGCAAAAAAACTAATTGTGAGGTGGCAAACACAGGCATCCATTTTTGAAGAATGGAAATGCTCGTCTTACAAAATATCAGAAGTGCAATTACGATGATTCCTCCCTCTCTGTTTACCACTTCCTAAAATTTTCAGGTAATTTTGATCTCGTAATTGAAAATCTGAAACTTAGAGAATTCGCAGTGGGATGATCCTTCTCTACTAAACTTGGCACGTATGGTGGGGTGATAAACTAAGGATGAGCTGGGAATGAATGTATCAGTTGGAGACATGGAGAGACTTCTTAGTTATCCAATGGTCACGGGTCTCATAAAATTATGGGTAGCAATCAAAGAGACGAAAAATTAAAGCAATAAGGAGAATGACAGCACAATAGTTCAGAGGCTATTACAACTCTTCCAGATGCATGAAACATCTGATTTTAACTTTTAAACAAACTTGGAGAAGGGAATTGAACACCTCTTCATATTTAGCCGTGATCCTAAAATTGTTTTCTACAACTATTTCAAATAGTTTTGAATATGTGATTTGAAATACTATGAACAGATAAGGTCATGCCACACCAGACAACTGTCTCCAAATCCAAGTAAGGAAGGTTTACCATGTATTTTTTGAATTTCAAATTTTATTTTTTTGGTTATGGTATGCTAACAATAGTAAATATCGGTTTTTAATAGTGTATACAACGCTGTAAGTACATATGCTTATACATCGGAGCATCCTCTTTGATGCAACTCTGTAAAAGAAATCTGGAACTTATTTCATGTCATCGCAGAAAGGGAGTATGTGCTACCTATTGTTTAGATTCTAGTGTTTCGAATCTGAAAGTAAAAGAAAATGATAACCATCACAAGATCTAAAGAGAGAACTGGACAAGTATGACTACCTGCCAGCTCTGAGCATCAGATGCTTCAAAAAGCCACCGTGAGAGTACACATTGTATGGAGAGAGACCAAACTGTGGATCCCTCCAACAACCTTGAATAGCTGCAAGAACCTATAAATCAGAGACAGAATATAATGCCAAACTGATTCACATAAAGTAATTAGTTCATAGAAATGCACAAACGATATACTGTACATGAAATATATATATATATATTTTTTTTTTTTTTATTTATTTTTTTTTATAACTGTGGATGTCCGGGCCAACTTGCGCACACCTTAACTAATCTCACGAGTCCCTAAAGTTTACGACCAGATACTCATCTCAGTGACCCTGAGGGGACTCGAACTCGTGACCATTTGGGAGCAAACCCAAGGCCTGACCAATTGAGCAATCCCTCAAGGTTAACGCATGAAATAGATATCTAATCATTCCATGTTTTAAATTGCCTCTCATACCCATAGACAGACTAAAACTGTCAAATAATCTTGGAAAGTAATTTCCTGAAGAATTAGTTAAAGATGAATCAACAATATTAAATGTGTTTGGTTAACTAATGCAGTCTGCATGGGTTGCTATACTTTTTTGGGCTGTAAACATTTGTGATACGAGAACAACAACCTATTAGTTCACCAGCATCTTATTTAACTTTGTGATACATGAAGTATGAGAAGAATTGAAACAAACGACGATATAAGCAAACAGACTGCAATCCACAACAACAATTTTGATATATGGAACGCAGCACCATCACAAGTAACCTACTGAAAGCAGTGATCATCATTCATAAGATAGAGAAAAATTAAAAACAAGCTCAAGACCACACAAATAACATATTATTATGTTTTGGCCCTACGCATGAACACCAGAGAAAGGAAAATCAGGAAAGTGCCAACTAAGTCAGCAAATTATAGCAGCAGTATGGATTGCATGGTACTCAGCTTTACTGTTCTCTCGGACAAGCATATTTTAATTTTAAGAACAAATTAATGCATGGAATTAAGTTTGTACACACAACAGTAACATAGAAACACTTGTCTTTCCTGAATGCAATATTACCCTTTTTCTTCAGTCACTTTTTCTTAATATTTTATCTTATGATATAAAATGTAAATAGATAGATGATAGATGAAAGGTACTAAATGCATGTTTAGGAATTGTTTATAATTGGTTTAAATTATAAATAGTATAGAAATGAGTGCTGAATAAGTGGATAGTACTTGTGGGTTCTATAAATGTGAATAAAAAGTGGTTTGACCGAAAGTATTCATAACTAGAACACTTGCTAAAAAGGGGCTAAATTATAAATTTTTACTTTTATTTTTTTAATTATCAAGTATAATCTTTAACTTTCTTAATATTCTCATCTGGTACTTCGAAATCCCAAGTCATGAGAACTATCCTTGCATATACTACTAAATAGCATGAAGGAGAAAGACACGTCAACATTTTATGGTTACATAAAAGGACATTATATATCGGCAGATTTGCAAATGTAAGCTCAAAGCTTCACAGTAGATCACACTCACATAAAGAGGCATATTGGCAGATTTGCAAATGTAAGCTCAAAGATTCACAGTATACCTCACTCACATAATGAGGCAGGTAGACCTGTGATCATTTCCATATGCTGTCATGTTGTCAGGTTACAAATAAAAGGTGCCAATGTCAAATCCATTAAGTGGATGAAGCAAGTCAAATCCATTAAGTGGATGAAGCAAGCACAACTTCAGACAATGCAAGAAAAAAATTGTTATATTGCCAAAAAACGAACATCCAGAATTCGAATGAATTTCTAGCAAATAAAAAATTGTGATTCTGCATAATTGAGATAACTATCCGCATACCCTGTTGGCTGGATCACTTTGTAATAAGCACTTGTCTATATTCAGGACCTTATCAAAAAAGCCAGGAGCATGCAGTCCCAAAGCATATTCATTGTTTTCATCACCCTCTTGTAGTAACAATTCTGGAGGTAGCCATTTTCTGGTGCCATAAGAGAACTCCATCTGCATAGCCACAAAAGAAATTTTAAAGCTTAATCATTATCTCCATTTTTGGCTTTCAATATTTTTCATTTTCCCTTCTTTTGATGATCTCCTTCCCTCCGTTCCCATCTATTAAAAGAGTGCTGCCCCAAAAAAAATTATGACCGAACTGGTTAGAGATTCATAGCCTGGTTTGTAGAACTATTGACTAGTTATTGTAATAATGTGTATTCAATACATCTACGTCAAATCAACATGATAAGCATTCGGATGTGAACTTCCCCTCCTTATTTGAAACCGCATAATCTCATAAAAGTATGGCTGTGCTCTTTCTAAATCTTAAACATCATTAGTCAGGGTTTAATTACTACGGTGAAAGAATTTGCAACCTGTAATAGAGAAAACAAGGATATTCCCTAATAAGAAACTAAAGTGTGAATTTTGTTGTTCTTATGTTCTTGAGTATAACTATCTCGAAATAGAAATGGATCCTCAAGCGACAAATATTGTGGATTTATGCTTCTTCAGCCACTAAAATACAAAATGATCCCAAAATAGTATATTTCCATCCAGCAGAAGAGGTATTCCACTGGTTGAAAAGACAACCAAGACACATAAACTAGCCTATAATGCTCTCAATCAAAATCCAAAGAACACTGTTTCATACTGCTGAGTTGAGTTCTTCATTAACCTTGTTTCGATAGTGAAACTGGATATCACAAGGAACGATGGGCTTCATGACGCCCCTAAATTCTGGGTCTTTATCTGAAAATTTGCCAACGTGTGCAATCAATTCATGCACTTGTTGTTCCTTAGCCCTGACCTGGGCCTCATACAACAAATTCTGTGTTTTACAACCTCCACAATATGATGCATATTCACAAGGCGCCACCACACAGTCCCAGTGAGGAGATATCGTCTTCACTTTCTTCACCTGCACTCCCATTTCACCAAAACAATAAAAAACTCCTCATTCAACAAATATTTATATTTCATCCAGACATTTCATCAAACATAAGAAATACACAAAGCAAAACAAAAATAAGAACACAAACAAATGCACCTCAGCGTGATTATCTTTTCTGCGTGTGACACGGCCAACGAACTTCTCACCAGGGAGTGCACGATCGCACATGACTACAAAGCCAGTGTCTGCCACCTTGCATATACCCTTGCCTTTGAAAGCTAAGGTTTCGCACACTAGCTCTAAAGTCTGACCTCGCTTCGGGAAATAAGAAGTAAGATTTTCGCTATTATTTTCACTCGTTCTATGCTTCGTTACAGTAGTTGTGGGCTCCTCTGAGTGCGGGATTGAAGAGGATTGAGAGAGACAAGAAGAGGCGAGCGTGGAGAGAGAACATACTGGAGTTGTAAAGCGGAGGCTTTGGAGCCATGGACGAGTGTGAAGGCGGCGTAGACCGCCGCCGGTGGGTATCACCACCGCCGTCATTGTGCTTTTACAAATGTACCTGCTTTTGGTGTAGGCTGAATTGGGCGGAAAAGAATGGATGAGGAAAGGTCACGGACCGGTTTGTTTCCTACTATACCAAAAAGTTTGAGCCGTGTTTGGTGCTATTAAAATTTTCATTCTCATTCTTCTACTCATTTTTAATCACACAATTTTCAATAAAATATTATTTTTCATTACATCAATAACTTTTCCTTCATTTTCAACCACACATTCTCCATCAATCTACTATTCCAAAATATATTATTCCAAAATAATGTGGCTCAAACACACCCTAAATTAGAATCGCATAGAATTCAAGAGTCGTATAGAAAGTTGTTGGTAGGTAAAATAGCAAATATTCCAAGAGGACGATCTTACTCGTATTCTAGGCAATACGAATCATTCAAATCATAATAGTTTAGATGTGGAATGGATCTATCCACTTACTTTGTTTCTCTCTCTTATTCGTTGGGCCACCAAGGTACGATGATTTGAATAGACAATCCTACTATAAGCACGTACAAAATCATCACACATAAATATCTCGGATTCGAAATCCTGGAAATTATAAAATATTGAAGTAATTAGATTGGAGGCATATAGCTTAGCCCCACAAGTATCAAAATGTATTGGAAAACTTGAAATTTAAGGTCCATGTCCAAAATAATGACCGATTAAGTTTACCTCAATAGTTTAGTCCATTACCTAATTCAGAAAAGGTGGGGATTTATGTCCGGCGTAGTGTAAAGTGTGAACAATTAAGAGAAGGTTGATGTCAAACAAAGACAATCAAAATCGGTCCTAGTAATGGAGTCATCTATAGTTAATTAATTTAAATCTAAAATAAATTAATTTTGTCTTATTATCTAATACTTGCCAAACAAAAGGACAACTTAAGAAAATTGATCCATGGAAATTTTATGGTGTAAATAGAAGTATTTCCTCCTATTTATAACTCTCCAAATTCTTTAGTGCCCTAAAAAAATGAAAATAAACCAAAATAACCTTTTGCCAAGGATAATTGATGAGAATCATTGTACGGGAGCTAGCAAGGACAAGGATCCGTTGATCTTGGAGAAATGACCAATGATTAGGTCACAAGCAAAGAAGGTCAAAGAAATCATGAGATTACTTGTCCAAACTACGATGGATGAAACATCGATCACAACAAGCAAAATGAGAAGTTTCATATTGAGCTTCAAAGATGGAATAAGATGGATCAACTGGTGCAAGCAACAAGCGATGGAGTTGAAAGACGGAGCTATGCGACCGCATAGATACCTATGCATCCATACCGAACCAAACTGAGGGCAGTCAAAGTGGTCTATGCGACCGCATAGCACAATTCTGAGCGCGTCTTTCCGAATTTCGCTTAGAATTATAATTTAGTTAAAATTCTTTTATAGTATCTTTTTTTATATCTTCTAAGGTTCAATTCTATTTTTTAACTAGGTTTTATAGATTCCATATAAATTGGATTATTCTTTTCATTGTAAAAACACACAATTTGAGAGATATTATTGCAAGACCTATTGCTTTCAACTCGTTCTTCATTGAATTAATTCCGAACTTAACAAGAATTAAATTTTTGTGGTGTTCAATAACTTAAAGTTCATAAGTTTTGTAATCACAAGATCAAGATATTTTTGGCGATTATCTTGATTATTTGGTTCAATAATTTATTGGATAGAGTTTTTTAAACATTGATTCTTGATTTTCTTGGGTTTGAGCTAATCGTCATGAGTTTCATAGCTTCAATTGCTACGTGGGTTCGAATCAGTTGGTATCAGAGTTAAAACTTCAAAAATCAATGTTATATCATTTAATTCTTTGTTTGTTTTATTTGAGTCTTCATCTCCGTTTTTCGTGTTTTCCATGTTTTGAGTCATTCAATCCAACTAAATTACCAAAAAAATTCAAAAGTTGTGTGCACGCTAGATTAGTGCCCAAATCAATTTCATTTCGATTTTTTGGGTTCTTTATTGAATTCTCGCACATTTAGTGAAAAAAAAAATTAGAAATTTATATTAAAAAAAGTGTCCATCCAAATTCAAGAAACACTTTCTTGAATTTTTCCTTGATGTTTCCATTCAAAGTTCAAATTCCCACTTTTTGAATCATTCTAAATCACTTTCCTCATTCAATTCATTGTTTGAACTCCAAAAGAGTTATTTTTTATTATTGAAATCGAATTAATTTTTTTAAGTACTTGCTAGGAAGCGTTGAGTGGAAAAAGAAATCAATTTTTAATCCACAGGCGCTGGAGTTTAATTCGTGTTCCTCTCTAATAGAGAGAAAAAAATCAAATTGAGTGATACACGAGTGTTCACAAGTGAGGCAAATATTATTCTAAATTTAGGACGTCTAACAAAGACGATTCTACTTCAAATGAGAAGAATGGTCAAGTTATCATGACGAAGGAGATGATACGATGATTTGAAAGGTTGTTTGGGGATACAAGAGATAGAATGTACAGGCAAGAGGTGTGGATGGAAAGGCAAGACACATTATTTGCTAATTTGCATAGGGAACAATTCAGAGAAATTCCTAACGCAAGGAGGCATGGTAGGCGGAATCCTAGAGCGAATATTGGTGGTGAAAATGAAGCAGGTAGTAGAATTGGTGATGATGCTGAAATGGGAATGATGAGGAATACAGTAGATATGCATGATATGAGAGCTAGAGATTATATTGGAGAGGGAGTTGATAGAAATATAGACAATATTAAAATGGCAATTCCTTCGTTCAAAGGAATGAGCAATTCGGAGGCATGTTTGGAGTGGGAGAACAAGATAGAGCTTATATTTGATTATCATAACTATTTGGAGGAGAAAGATGTAAACTTGTCATCGTTAAGTTTACTGATTATACTATCATTTGGTGGGATCAAATAACAACATTTAGGATAAGGAATCATGAGATGCCTATTGAAGCATGTGGAGAATTGAAGGCTATTATGAGAAAGAGGTTCGTTCCTAATCATTACTATAAGGATATTTATCAAAAATTACAAAACTTTTATCAAGGATTTAAGAGCGTAGAGGATTATCACAAGGAGATGGAGATTTTCATGGTTAGAGCGAATGTTGAAGAGGATCGGGAGATCACCATGACCTAATTTTTGAATGGTTTGAATAGGGAGATAGCTAATGTGGTAAAACTATAACATTATGTGAAGTTAGATGACATGAAACATGTAGCTATGAAGGTGGAGAGATAGTTGAAGAAGAAGTGAATAGCCAGATACCGAGTTCTAACTCTTCTTGGAAACCGAAGGGAGATTACAATAAAGGTGATAGAGTTGTTTCAAAAAGTAAATCTGAGCTACCGAAAGGAAGAGGGGAAGTGACTAGCAAGGCTATACCTAAAGTGGATTTCCAAGCTCCTAGAAATTGGGATATCAAATGCTTTAGGTGTTTGGGATCGGGATACATTGTTTCTCAATATCCAAACAAAAGAGCGATAATCTAGTGAGATAATAGAGAAATGAGGGCGAGGGTAAATATGATGACATGCCGGAATCGGAGGATGCTAGCGATGGTGAGAAAGTGGAGTATGCAATGGGAGAGCTGTTGGTCACAAGGCGAGCTCTTAATGCTTAAAGTAAAGTGAATGTTATGGAGCAATAAAGGGAGAACATAATTCGCACAAGATTCCGTCAACGACAAGGCATGTAGTATGATTATTGATGGGGGTAGTTGTACCAATGTGGCTCGCACTACACTTATTGAGAAATTGGGATTAACTATGTTAAAATATCATAGACCTTAAAAATTTCAATGGTTGAATGAATGCGGAGAGGTTAAAGTGAACATGCGACTATTGGTAAATTTCTCAATTGGGAGGTATCATGACGAAATGATATGTGATGTAGTTCATATGCATTTCGGACATATTTTGTTGGGGAGACCATGCAATATGATAGAAATGTGATGCATGCTGAGTACAAAAATAAGTACAGCTTTACTGAAGATGGAAAGTCTATTAATCTTGAGCCGTTAACACCAGCACAAGTTTATGAAGATCAAATCAAATTGAAAAGTGAGGAAGAAAAAAGATTGGGAGAAAAGGAGAGTGAGATTGATCGTTTACAACAAAAAAACAAGAGGAAAAAAAAAGTGAGATGGATAATTGTGAGGGAAAAAAGCAGATTCACAAGAGAGTAAAGAAAAATAGTATTATGAGATAGAGAAAAGTAGAAATTGAATTTCTTTGCAAAAGGGAATGAGTTGAAAATGGTAGTAGTTGAGAACCGACCTATAATCTTGTTGATTTATAAGGATTCAATCCTCAACTTTGAGAAATTTAAAACACACATCCCTAGTTTGGCTACTTCTTTATTGTAGAAATTTAAAGACTTATTTTCAGAGGACATACCTAGTAGATGGTAACCCAATCGAGGCATTGAACATCGAATGACTTCGTACCTGGAGCGTCATCCCAAATAGGTCGGCTTATCAGAGTAATCTCGATGATACCAAGGAACTTCAAAGACAAGTGGAAGGATTGATGAGTAAATGGTATGTGAGGAAAAGTATGAATCCATGTGCCGTGCCAGTATTAATTGTGTGGAAGAAAGATGGAACTTGGAGGATGTGCGTAGACTGTCGAGCAATCAATAACATAACGATAAAATATTGTCACCCTATACCTAAATTAGATAATATATTAGATGAATTACATTGATCCTGCATGTTTAGTAAAATAGATCTTAAAATTTGGAGAAATGATTGGTATACATAATTTTATGTACATAGAGGTGTCCCATACTCACATGGAGTGGGACCCGCTTGAATTAAATGGAGTGGGACCCGCTTGAATTAAATATTCAAGCGGGTCCCACCTCATGTGAGTATGGGACACCATTATATGCATAATTTTTATGTACATGTAGACTTATTCTAAAATTTGATATCATCAAATTAGGATGAGAAATGGGGATGAGTGGAAAATTGATTTTAAGACTAAGTATGGTATAAATGGGGATGAGTGGAAAATTGATTTTAAGACTAAGTATGGTATATATTAGTGTTTAGTCATGTCATTTGGACTTACGAAAACACATAGTATGTTTATGAGATTAATGAACAATGTATTGCGTGTATATATAGGTAAATTCGTAATAGTTTACTTTGATGATATCTTGGTATATATTAAGGATTTAAATGAGCATATAGGACATTTAAGATATGTGCTTGTGATCTTAAGACAAGAACAATTTTATGCTAATTTTTAAAAAAGCACATTTTGCATGAAAAAAATTATTTTTATTGGTTATGTTGTTAGTACAAAGGGAATTGAAGTGGATGGAGAGAAAAACAGAGCTATCAAAGAGTGGCGAAAACCTAAAAGCATAATTAAGGCATGAAGTTTTCATAGTTTAGCTAGTTTTTATAGGTGTTTTGTTAAAAAATTTAGTACACTTGCCTCACTACTCACGAAAATTGTAAAGAAAAGTGTAGGGTTTCATTTGGACATTGAACAGGAACATGCTTTCAACACTATTAAGAATAGACTATGTATCACACGGATTTTGTCACTACCTAACTTTAACAATATTTTTTGGAATTGAATGCGATGCCTCAGGAATAGATCTTGGAGCTATCTTGATGTAGGAACGAAGGCCAATAGCTTACTTTAGTGAAAATATAAGTGGGGCATCTCTCAACTATTCTACTTATGACAAGGAGTTGTATGCATTTCTTCGATTCACACCGATCATAAGTCCTTGAAACATTTAAGGGGCAAGGTAAACTAAACAAGAGGCGTGCAAGGTGGATGGAGTTTATCGAGACATTTTCATATGTTATTCGGTACAAACAAAGTAAAGAAAATGTGGCAGCGGATGCGTTGTCAATGAAGTATGTACTTCTAAGTTTTTTAGGTGTTAAATTGCTAGAATTTGAATATGTTAAGAACATGTATACTAATGACCCAGACTTTTCTAATATATATGAATCGTGTGACGAATGTGATATAAATAGATTATTTAGGCATGATGAATATTTATTTCGTGAGAATAAGTTATGTATACCTAGGTGTTTAATGAGATAATTGTTAGTACGTGAAACATATAGTGGAGGTTTAATGGGTCGCTTTGGGATTAAGAAGACCTGGGATATGTTAAATGAACATTTCTATTGACTTAAAATGAAAGTTGATGTTGATCGGTTTTGTAATAGACACATCACTTGTAGAAATGCTAAATCTAAGGTTTTACCTTAAAGTTTATATACGTCATTACTCGTTCCGAGTGAGCCTTGGGTTGAAGTGTCTATGGACATTATGTTGGATTTACCTAGGAATAAGCAAGGAAGAGATTCCATATTTTTCGTGGTAGATAGATTTAATAAGATAACACATTTCATTCCATATCATAAAATTGATGATACCACTAATATTGCGGATTTATTTTTTAAAGAAGTAGTGTTCTTACATGGAATACCTAGGAGTATTATATTGGATAGATATGTTAAGTTCCTTAGTCATTTTTGGAAGTTTTTGTGGAGTAA
>CAIGRK010238574.1:0-11610 GCA_903798315.1 Fraxinus greggii | reverse complement strand
TCAAAGTTTTCATCATAAACACTTAAGCTTTATTATTTTGCTATCTATTGAAGTTTTATCCTAACTCTCTAAATACTTGACTTGATCATATCATTTGTCGATAGAGTTCTTTCAATTGTAAAACTATCCTTTATACATTAGTGGTTTCGAGAGCCTTGTGAAAACTCGATGGTTGTTAAGGATATGTGCTCATTGTTAAGTCACCAAGAATAAGTGCTCCTTATTATAAGTCATTTAAGGATTGGTACTCCTTGTTGTAAGATACCATCATAGTGTATTTGGTTTTGCTCGTGACGGAGAGCTTGGTAATGGGGACTTAGAACACATTGTGTATCGAATCCATTAAATTCTCTTGTCATCTTTACATTATTGCACTTTACCTTAAATTGTTATTTACATTGTGCAATATCTCTTTAAGTGACAATACTTGAATTGAGTTATCAAATTTGTATATTCACTTCTCTTATTACGTTTTGCATTTATATCTTGTGTGTTAAATAGTTTTGAGACTAATTGTCGAAAAAGTTTCAAAAACCAATTCAACCCTCTCTTGGTTAGTTATTCTTGGTTTATCAATAATTTGTGACTTAAATTTTTTTTATTATGATCGAGAAATAATTTGTGACTAATTGATTTACCTTAATATATTTAATTAATAAAATATATGTTAATAAATTAGTTTATAAATAAAATTATAAAAAAACTAATTTTTGAAATTTTAAACTTTTTTCTTATTTTTGAAATGTTCCATACTTAATCTCTTATATATTAATTTTCCCTTTTAAAAAGGCCTAGTCAAGCCATTCAAAACTTTTTCAGGCCCAACTTACCCTAAAATAATTTTTAAAGCCTCTTTTAGGTTAAAATGTCTGAATTATCATTTTATATATTGTTGAAATGTATCAAATATCATTAACATATAATGACTGTAATACCCATTTTTCAAATTGGAACCGTTAGTTTCATTCCAATCCGACTTTATTTTGTTCTTTCTTTCGATTCCAGCTTTCTTTTTCTTTAGTTTATCTATAATATCCTTATTCTTTGTTCTCCTTTGTTCTTTTTATTTTGTTTTACACGAAGTATACGAAAGTAAATTCAAAGAATAAACCCTTACATTTCTACATTTTCATATTGATACGATATCGTTATCACTTTTATTTGTTTTTTAATCTTTTATTATTTTTATTTGTACATATATTCATTGTCATTTATATTTAGTTAAGTGTTTAAACGACTTATCTCATTTTAAATGATAGAGAGTCGTTTTAAATTTCTATGATTGATTATTTGCTAACATTTGAAATTCTTATTATTACAATTACAAATATAGACTCGATAACATGGATTGCTATATTTTATTTTGATAATTTTATGAACAATAATAAAGGAAAATGGACATGGAAACGAAGTAGGAGTTCCAAATGCTTCATATCATGATCTATGTTGTGAAATGTTAGATCTTTGCAAAATTGATTCATCTTTGCATGAAATTGAGATGGGACTTCTTCTCTCTAGAAATGGAAATTATTCATTTCCAATCAAAGATAGACAAGTGCACTGGTCGCTATCTCTAGACAAAAAGATTCTCATTATCCCATTTATGTAATCCTTGTGATCAAAGATCTAGTTGACCATCTATAAGAAGAAGATAATGATCCATTTCATGAATTGGAAGACGAAATAGTTGATTACAAAATGCAAAATGAAGGTGATAATCTTCATTGTGAAAGGCAAGAGTATGATGATAATGAACTTATCAGACTAAGAATATTGATTGGAATGGGTTGGAGATAACGCATGACAATAATGTTGATATTCTCACTAAAATTGTAACAATATTCCTTTATATACACATGGACCCAAGATACTTCAAGGCAACAGAAAAGAAAATCATTTTTTTTTAACAAACGAGCACCTCGTCGCTTTAACTCTTATGTCACATATAATTCCCAAGGATGCAAATTTAGAATATCTCCAAATTTTCAACGTAAAAAAGATCTTATGGTAGAAGTCCACATGATCGCAATGAAGAACACCTTTTAATTTAAAGTGAAGAAATCAAATGAGGAAGTCTATGCAATTGTTTGCACAGATGAAAATTACGAATGGCGTTTCAAGCAACTAAATTCATGAATTATGATTACTTTCAAGTTCACATGCACATGAATATACTTGCTCTATAGGTATTCGTCAAAATGATCAAACATGTGCAAGATCATAGGTTGTTGAAAGACATGTAATGCCTAAATTTCAAAACTCCAACACTGTATATAGACATGTAGACGTTAATGACATGCGTCAGGAATCCGAGGTAGACACGAGTTATTAGAAGGCATGAAGTCACGAGAATATGTTTTGGAAGTTTTTAAGAGGTTCCCTTGAGGATAGTTATGCTAAGTTTGGCTTATATTCTCATAACTTGGCTACAACTAATCTTGAAATGGCATTGTCTTTAGAAATTGACAATAACGACCGATTCAAGTACATTTTTATGGTCTCTTGGACCATGCATTCGCGGATTTCACTTTCCAATACAAAATGTAGTTATCGTTGATGAAACATTTCTGATTGAGAAATATAAAGGTGCAATGATTGTTGTTATTTGTCAAGATGCAAATATTTAGATTTATCGTATTGTTTGAGGCATAGTTGATTTCCAAGAATGATGCATCGTGTACTTGGTTTTTTACCAATTTGAAAGAAGTAATGGAGGATATTGAAGATCTTGTTGTGATACCTAATTGACATCAAAGTATTGTCAATGACATACAAGCTGTCTATCAAAATGCCCATAATAGTCATTGCATCTATCGTATAAAAGACAGCATAATGATCATAACTCGAAAAATTGAGATTTTCCCACATTTTAAGAAAGCAACATAGACATATACTTTGGAAGAGTTTGAAAATAGTATGAACGAAATTAAGAGAATTGATATTAAAGCTTGAGATTATTTAATCAAAGATATTTTCAAGGTTCGGCGAGGTAATAATTTCATGAGAACTATTACAATATCACGGCATCAAATAATGTAGAGTAATTGAATTCGATGTTTAAGAAAGATTGACAAACTTTTATACTTGTAATGATTGAGAGCATTAAGAAGTTGCAAAATTGGTTTTATGAGAGGCATGCACTGTAACGCCAATAATTGAAGAAAAATTACCTAAAAATTTTGATAAAACCAAGAAGTTCGTTGTCTAGCTGATCAATCAATTCACGTATAAGCTTATTTTAGTGCATGTTTGGCTAAGCTAAAAGTTACTTTTTAAGCGAAGAATATAAGTAATCATTTTAACGCTTATCCAAACACGATATAACGGTTTCTGCACTTTCTTCTGCCTTTGTACCATAATAAAATAATAGCTGCTAAACTGCTTGCACGCACAGGCACAAGCACCGATGGCCATTTCCGTTGCACAATCACCCACATGGGAAGAAATTGATCGCGCTGAAAGGTAAAAAATTCACCCTAACAATTCTTCATTCTTATTTTTCTTTCTTATTCTCTTGTGAATTTATGTATGTCGGCAGTTATCTTGTGTGCTGTATGTTCGATGAATCGGCGTCCTTGTCGTTCTCTATTCTATCGAGATTGCTTGAAAATTGTGATTATAAAAGAAAGGGAAACCAATTTCCGGAGAATTACGAAAATGAATGGGATGATATGTTGGAATCAGCGGGCATGGTTTTGGTTCAATCCATGAAACAGCTCCAAAGGTAAAGAGTAAAATTTTTAATTCCTCATTAATTGGAATTTTAGGTTTTACTTTGCATTTTTTGGGCTAGAGATTTTCTTGAATATTCAATTTTGTTTTCTAATATGCAGGACACCTGAGATTTTCAAGGAGCTTGAATTGTTATTTGGCTCCGTAGCTGCCATTCCTGTACAAGTTTTCCTCGCCGGGTATTGATTTCTCTTCTTTGCTTGAGTATATCGGTTCCACTAATTATATGTTGTTTAGTGCTTAACATTTAGATCAGTATAAGGTTTCACTTATTTTATATATATATTTCCTTAATAGCGATTATAGGATTACCTGAATGTACGTGCTAAGAAGATTTTACCATATTGCATAGAAATCCCCCTTTCTTATGATTGCTAAGGGGGTACAGTCTTTCATTTACAAAATCACAGTTTTTTCTAAAGTAGTGTTAATTTAATGCCAGACACTTTCTCAATAGCTTTCTTTGTATACTTATAATAGGCTTAGTGGAAAATGGGAAGACGTGTATGAATATTTGTATGATTCCTTTGAATGCACTGAAATCAGATTTAAAGGCTTGTTTGGCACAGATTTTTTAAAAATCATTTTTCTCCAATATCATTTTCAACGAGACATTTTATGGAAACCACAACTTATCCCCACTTTTTCAACCACGCATTCTCCAAACAAATCATTTTTCACTTGAAAAAATTTGTGCCAAACAAGCTTTAATTATATGACGGAGCCTGGATATGTTAGTAATTGGAAGCTGTACGAAGTCAAGAATATGGTTGATTGTTATTGTGCTCTTGTTCTGTTTGTCTGCCAAATAGGTGCTATTGCACTTTGAAAGCAATTGTCGCATTCATGCATAATATTTTTGCACTGTCATTTACGGTACCAATATCAAATATAGAAGTGCAAGTACTCTTTGTCACATATTTGTGGTGGAGTGCTGGAGAGGCTTACTATAGTAGTAGGTGAAGGTCTGGTTGCTAGACCCTTGATGGTCAAGAATTCATCAAATGATAGCATCATTTTAGCACCTAATTAAACTAATTAGAAGCTGAAGAAGTACATATTTAATCTTTTGGTAGAGCTTTGTATTTGCCGAAAAGTCTGTATTGGTATCTTTTAACCATCAGAGAATGTAAATGTAAGCCATATAAAAAATTTATTTGCAGAAAGTTTCCATAGTAAAGATTAACATGAAATGGAGAAAGGAAGTGAACTTTAAAAAACTACGAGTTCCAGTATTGAATTATCAAAAGAAAAAAATGAATATCCTGTTGGCTTAGTAAAATGTGAAGTGGGAAAGTCTCTATAAAGACCTTTTTCATATTAGATTGAATGTGTACATAGGGAGATGGGGCCATGATCTGAAGTACATTTTTATCTTGTGCATTGGACCATATATTATTTTTCTACCTGCATTCGTGGTGCTCAAATGATGTTTTTTTGTTTAATGTCATTGAGTCTTGGAATTTACTTTTTGTGTGCATGAGTTGGTGGCAAATCTTTATATAATTCACTTGATCTTTCGCTTTGTATGGACAACCAATGTAGGGTATTGATTGTGTAGCCATCATGTGTATCTTTATCTACAGCTTCTCATGACCATGGTGTGAAGGTGACATGTCTATTTTACTCTCTTGTACGTTGCCACGTGGAACTTATAGCTGTGTTGTTTTCTTCTTTTATTTTAAATCTTTAGTCTTCGCTTGTTTCACTCTTAAGTCTGAGGTTTGAATAAAGCAAAAAAAATAAATGCTATGGATCTTTTTGTTCTTGCACTTTTGATTATGGTGATCAAAATCTAAAGACGAGTGTCATGACTCTACTGGTTGAATATATATTCTTCAGGGTGTGTTTTCATATGTCAGAAGGCCACTTGACTGTTGCTCAAGGCTTTCTTGAGGAATTTCTTAACAATTGGAAATATGTGGATCAGCGGTATTATCTTCTCTTGAACGCAGAAGCTAATGCATCCGACATAGAAGGATCTTGTCATAGGTTTTCTATAGGAGTTGATGAGTATTTGGAAGCTGTTGAGCTTTATGTGATGTCACTGCTTGCAATGGCTATAAAAGACATAGATCTTGCTATTTCTTGGGTGGACAAAGCCATGTTACCTGAGGAGAGGCGTCAGGTAAATTAATGACTCTGTTTTCTTAATTCAGTTTCATGATAGTTAGAAATATTACAAGTTCTGATTATGGATAATTGGAATTTGGTGTGTAAACTAATTGCTCTTTTGCACTACGTTTTGGCACCCTTTATACAGTTAGCTCTAAAATGACAGTGTTCTCATCCTTACACCATGAGAAAGAATATAATTATGCTGTTTGCCAATTGACTCCAATTTAGGATGAAGATTTGCTAAGTAGAAACACTAGAATCTGGAATTTTGTTTTAGCAATCAATTCATAGACATGAGATTGACTCAAGCATAATGATTTATGTTGCTTATGTTGGTTGTTGTAGAAGAGACTAAACCCTGTGAGGTTGTGACAGAAAAGCAAGATAGGTAACTTGACTGAAAATATTTACTATTCATAGTTGGTTCAGACTTCATCATCTCATTGCAATTCACACCTACAAAATTTATTGACATTTTGAAGATCGTGTTTAGTTTTTTGACTTCACTTGACAATTCACTGGTAAATATTTCCGATGAGACCTATTCTTGGTCGAAGAATCTTCTATAAATGTTTGTTATGGTTCCTAAATTCATCTGTGATGTATTAGTTTGATCTTCTACTCCTTTCATGTTACCAACTTAGCTGATTTCAAGAGATGTGTCACCTCACTGTAATTAACTCCCTTTCTAATGGACACTGCATAAATCTTCCACATTACCTACGTATAATAGCACACATGGCCACACAAATGTTTGTATACGAATTGGAAAAGGAAATATCCCTTCTTTTTACTGAATGAGTTCATTCATTTGGACTAATTTATAGCATGTTTTCTCATAATACTTTTCACTTCACCTTCTTGGAGTTCGTTCTCGGGGAACTCTTTTTAAATTTTTTGGGTAGTTTCTTTCCAGTCTACTACTTTTATGATTGCTGTGAAAATGCTCATACAAATTTCATCATCTTTTACAAAAAGCATTTTAATTCAGTAAACAATCAAACCGACTTCCTATAAAATTAAGATGAAGATGTGAAGAATCTCCTCTACATGCGTGCGGTAATTTTAGATGGTAAAGAGGAAGATGTAGTGCAGTGGAAGTGAGTGGTTCAAAAAGAGAGATCACAGATTACCAAGTTGAGGATTTTATTGGAATTCAAAGGTCAACATTACATCTGAAGATTAGTTCGCATGATACTCCTGAGCTTTCATGTTATGATTACTTCTTCATGGATGTAGAAAATGCCTTTGCTCTTAGCCCTGTAGTGCATAGCATATGATGTCCTTTCATGCATTTGCCCGCTTTTCTTTCTTCTGGTATGAACATTCTCAATGTGATGAAGAAGTCTGCGCTGTGTTTGCGTGTGTATTATGTATGTCACGTGCATGATGTGTAAATTATAACTTGAATGTATTATTAAAAGATTATGCATTGACTGACATTGGTTTATTTCTTCTATTTGGCTTTTAGGAACTCTTGAGGCGGTTACATTCGATGAATTCTTCCAAGGTCAACAGTTCATCACAAGCTTCTATGTCACCTCAGCAGACAGATGAATATAAAATAACTTCTGATCCCTTTGGAGAACAAAAACAGTATAGTGGATGTCTGAAAGATTTTGAATCTGGACATCTAGCTGGTGGAGGGAATATTACAAAACAGGCAATTCTGAAATTGTCTAGACATAGAGTTCCATACTTTTGGTGGTTCCCTTCCATCAATCTGAAATTTGGAAATTATCGATTGGTTGTACCTAGCGGGAAAGTCTTGCTATCTTGCTTATTGTTGCTTATGTATTATTTTATGAGGAAGAAGCAAGCTGCTTTAAAGAGGTAAGATATAATTCTCTTGGTGGTTCATGTGCAAGCAATTAATATTTAAAATGAACAGGGATGGCACCTCTTGTTCAAAATTTCCATGGCTCATAGCTAGTCCGCTATAGTCTTCTGGAGGATATATCTGTGACCCCTCTTGCAGGAGATGCATAAAATGTGAAGTGTAAAACTAAGAATTATTATGATCTAAGCAATATTTCTGAAAAGTATATTGAGTAATCTTTTTTAAATACACACGGTGAAGGTAAATGTCATTAATTGTATCCATTATTGCAGCCATGACATTGTTGCATAGTCTGGATCAGAAAATTATGAATTTGATATAAGATATCTTTCGTTTTCCCTGTCAAGTGCATTATCACAATCTGCATTTGTTTGTGCTTGCCTTTGCTGAGCACAATTAATATGGAGGGACTAGTTTAGCATGTTAGTCCACATGACACCTGACCGACGGTTCCATATAAATATTTTCTGTTGAATCCTTTGAGTGCATGTTATATTGAAGTGGAAGTAAATAATAGGATTTTTGTGGACAACAATATTTATAATGTTGAATTAATGCCGTTAATACACACAAGAAAACTTTTTAACATCTAGTTGGTTTAGATTATTATCTTACTCATTGAGTTTAATATCAACCATTTTGTTCTAAGCGCTCGTTTGCCATAGCTTTTGAGAAGTCAAAAGGAGCTTTTGAGACTCATAAGCTTCTTTTGGACTCATTTGACTAATTTTATGAAAGTGTTTCTTCTAGTTAAGAATACTTTGAGAGGAAGTTGGTCTAATGTGACTTCCTCTAAAACCACTTTTGGAATAAAAAGCTGTTTTAAAAATTAGTTGTCAAACAAAAATTAAGGTAGCTTTTTCTAGAAGCAAAAGCCATGCCAAACGGTCCTTAATCTTGACTCATCAATCTATATTTAAAAAGTGAATGCAAAAGAATGGCATGGTGAAAAGAGCCGGTGGACCCTAAAACTTTTGGGGTGCTTGATCTACGGTCTAGCATTTTTAGAGCAACTATGTTCCAATTATTAGCGTCTTATTAGTTCATAATGGTAATTTGGGAATGCTTTTACTGCACATTTAAACCCTGTGAAGTATATTAAATGTATGTGACGAGTTGAGCATGATTTTGGCTTATGAATGCACTAATAGAACCAGAACTAGCTCAGCATGTTGCTACCTTTAAAATGTCAGTGGATGATGGACTCAGGTATATGCCTCTAGAATGTATGTTCTATTGTTCAAACAATTGTGTGGGTTTTGAAATTTTATTTAGCCAGTCGATACAGGTTGATGAAGGATGAGTAGGATTTATTATTTGACATCTCGAAAATAAACATCAGTAGCCACTCCAGTTCTTTGAAAAATTTCAATTGTGTTATCAGGAAACTATCTAAAACTGTTGGCATCTAATATTTATTTTCCCTGGACAGGGTTCTTACGAACAAAACTGTATCCATCAAAAAGGCTCTGGTCGACTTGTGGCAACTTGCATTCTCATACCAAGTGAACCCTCTAGCTGCTGTTCAACCGCTCCCTACTGCAACTCGTGGAAGCTACTGATGGTGTATTCTTCCACTATTGTCTAACTAATCGAGCTATTATGAGATTGGTTTGCTTTACCCTTTTGATTTACACCGTTTCTGCTGGCAATTGTGCGCATACAAAAAAGATTATGTGGGGGTAGCTTGCAAGAACATGTATTGTTGTATATGGAGTTTTGGGATACCTTGTTTTGCGGCCTAAATATTGTACCGCATAAATTGGTTTAATACTGTCACGAGTAGATACTCAAATGCCCATTGCGCGTAAGCATTTCTGACTCATTATATTATATACAATGACATCTCTCATCGAACTACAGATGTAATTGCATGCAAATAAAAGCTTGAATTTTGCTAAATGTACACGGGAGTTTACACTCCTGTGTACACTCCCCTCACATGAGGGGAGGGGCCCACGCCCAAATAAAATAATCTGGCCCCCCTATTGTGAGTGGGGTAGCGGGCCCGTTACACGCACGTGTACACGTAGCATTTCCCTAAAAGTTTAGAATCCTTCTGACATTATTCTTTCAGATTGGGGGATGCAACCTGAGTTTTTTCTGAGGGCTTGAAAGTTTGTATTACATGTCCGTGTACACGTAGCATTTCCCTAAAAGTTTGGAATCCTTCTGACATTATTTTTCCAGATTGGGGGATGCAACCTGAGTTTTTTCTGAGGGATTGCTTACTCTTTCGTGAAGAGACAAATGATCTACTTCCTTGTATTTGTTCCTTGAACTAGTAAAGGCCCATTTCACAGTCCGAAACTAGAAAATTTTTATTTCATCCCGAGCAGTCTAACAACTTCGAATTATGATATAATGATTGTCATTAAGTTAATAAAATTAACATATAAATGTATAAATGTAAATTATTAATTTATAATGCTAAGCCTGTGTTTGGCTCCCATTCTTTCCAAATTTTTCAATCTCATTTTCATTTTTTGTGGGTCATACGTTTGAAATTATGGTTTTTGTCTGACAACCAGAACTATCACGTTGAATATTCAATGGAGTATTCCACATTATAGCCATCAATTCACATTTATGCCATTGATATTATGGTTGTAAATTTCACGTAAAATGGTTCAAATGGTTTAGGGTACTTGTGTAAATTTCAAATTACATAGTGAGGGTAAAATAGCCCTATACACATCAATGGCATTATCAATATCAACTCATTATGACAATTGTACTGACTCGTTTTATACTTTCAAGTCTGCTTGTTACTGTAGAAGAATAAGATTTGGTCAAAAAATGAATTTAAAATGAGTTTCAAACGGGGGGCTAAATAGGAAAAATTACTCTACCAGTCCTCAATAAATACACTTGTAGAAAGTAAGAGCACCTTCAATGCAATGCATTTTATGTCAATCTAGGTGGTTTCTAAATAAAAGGACTTTCGATTCACGTGACATTAATATTTAAATGACTAGATGGTTTAGTTCAAATATAATATCTAATGGCTTATATCTATAATTTAAATTTCATCTCTAATTTATATTTAATGGGAGACAGAAAGAGCGGGAAATGTTGAATTATAATAACTCATTATATTCAATATACATATATTGTTCTCTTAACAATGTTTGCCTTTTTTTTTTTTTTGCCCCCAGGGCACATCTCCAAGTGGTTAAAGAGGAAGGTGGAAAAACTCCAACTTTGCTTGAGGCTACCTCGTCAAGAGATCGAATCCTGAAATATGGATTTGACCATTTGGTAGGTGCAAGTGTACAAGCAGCCTTCCACCATATACCATTGGAGGCATAACCTGCGATTTACCTCTTTCACCAAGGTCTAGGACAGGGCAGATGGGGGCCGTCAAAGATGCGGCTCATCCTTTTTAAAACAATGTTTGCTTTTTGTCTTGCTACGTTAGTTATCTAGACATGTAATATTGGTGAGAACTTTTGTAGACCTGCCCAACTTACCTAGCAACCCCTCGGCCGCAGACCTACCTATCACCATCTCCAATGCCCAAATCAACTCCAATCGATCGTGTGCTCCATTTCCCACCATCCTCATCATTGCCCCCTCCCGTGCCTTTCTCTATTCTTGGCCTCCTGCATCTGTTTTACTTTTTTCTACTTCTGAATTGTGGCAGATTTTTCTTTTCGAAGCCTGCTATTGCATGGGTCCCATCCTCATGCTAATGGATATCAAGAAAGTGTCAAAATTCTCTGACAAACAAGTTTAAGTGCTTGTTCGGTAGAGATTAAAAGTCAATTAAAATTAAAAATATAGTTATTATTGGGTCTCATTCATCTAATAAAAGTCAACAATAACGGCTAATTTTTCAATTTTAATCTGATTTTAATCTCTACCGAACATGCCCTTACTTTATATTATTATTTTTATTTTAATGGATTTGTTGTAAT
>CAIGRK010238562.1:0-10868 GCA_903798315.1 Fraxinus greggii | reverse complement strand
ATTTACCTAAACTTCAACAGGGTCTTATGCAAAACAGATGCACAGAACAAAGGACAAGAGTGGAACTCTAATATTAGTTATTTATATAGTTATTGGTCTAGAATGACCTTTTGCAATTAAAGGTTCTCATTATTTGGAGTCATAGTCCTTGTAGTAGGAGAAGTCCTTGAAGGAAATGTTGGCTTATGATTGTAACTTCGGTCCACCTGAATTAATTCAAAGGTTTAAACAAGCCTCCTAGTCTATCAGCATACACTGCCTCCTAAATCACTTGTGCTCCAAGTTTACACAGTTTAAAAGGATAAAATTCAACATTTCCGATAAGATAAATAGGTGGACGTTTAACTATCTCCTATGCGTCTCCACACTGAAAACGGCATGGTCTAAAGAGGTGCCAGCGAGGCGCGCCTTGAGGCCTGCTTTACAGCAAAACGCACTTTTGTGCCTTGAGGTGGTACTTACAGTACTTTTTCAATAAGACAGGCTTAGTACATGCGACTCTCAAGGGGTGTGAGATGTGCGTCTCAATTTTATTGTGACCTTTGAGTTGTTTTTCTTTTTTTATTATTTCCCTCTTTTTTAAGTGTAAGCATGAGTTTCATATCTAAAAGGGGGTTTTTACATGAACCCATCTCATTCCCAAATAATAAAACAAAAATTAAGCCCATCAATTCTTTTTATTGTAGGATTAACCAGTAAAAAATCCTAAAGAACTCCACTATACTACCCCATGTCTCACCACTTCCAAGAAACAAGAGGCCTTCTTCCACAAAACTCAAGGCAGCACCGGCAATTCTAAAATTTCCGGCAGATAATATGCCTTTATTTATGTTTTTTTATTAATATCATCTACTATCTGAATTTAATTTTTTTTATCTTTTTGTATTTCTCAATTTCTTCTTCCACGAGATTGCAAGGCAGCCACGCATATAATTCAGCAAAAAATCCTATTCTTCCGATTTTAAAATTCGGGCAAAAAATTTCTTTCGTATTATTTTATAATTTTGATTTTTTATTTTAGTTTGTGGAGAACTCGCTCCGCCTTAAGGCTTACTCCTCACCTCACGAAGGAAAAATGCCTCAGTACCTATTTACGCCGTTTTAAACATTGGGAAGCGTATAGCATCGCTAGTCTTTCTCCCCTAAATCAATTGTGTATCAAGTTCATTGCAGTTTGAAGGGATAAAATTCAACATTTCCTATAAGATGAATCAGGTGGTAGCTTAATTATACTCCTAAGGGCACCACACAGGAAATGGATGCTAAAGTGTGCCACCGTAGTATGCATAAGACTATTACTTCTTTCCTTCATATTTAGATTTGGTTCAGAACAGTATTCAATATTCCCCACCAAGAAAACAAGAAGACTTTCCTCTTAAGACAAGGAGGGGAACTTGAGTACTCCAACACTAGTAACTGCATGTGCATAATGCGTAATACAGGCTGCTGGTTAATGCTGAATTCTTATACCAGTGAATTTCAAGTGTTCTAGAGGTAATCAAAAGATCAGTATGCGTATGCCATTCAAGAAGCAAGAAACTAATTCATACTAAGGCCTAAGCCATAGGGAAAGGGAAAGTACTAGGCATGAGTGCTACAACTCAGAAGTACTCTTAGTTCTTTCACCAGCAGATTGTTGATCACATCTATAAGGCAAATCTCACTTTATCATATAGAAAATGAAATTGGTGCATGACCAGTACTAAACGGGTAGAAGTTGGTTGAAACTTTTCTACAATTCTTCTCTTTCTTCAATACCAGGAAAATAAAAGAATACCATCTCAGTATGACACCGGAAATCGAAAAACAAAATCCTACAAAATTCCGGGTTTATTAAGAAATATTAACAAGTATAAATTCCTAACAATCATAAAATACCTTATTTCCAGCTCTATAAGTAATTTTTCCATGAAAAGGAATTACTGGCTGCAACGCAGTTGTATCCCCTGACAATTGTGCTGCCTTTCTTTCAGCCTCCATGTGGACCTACCAAAATTAACAACAGTGTGCCTCTGAAAGTGGAAACTTGTGTGAAGACAAGATACGCTACCAACAAGTAAGCAGCAAAATCAGAGCACAAAAAGATGCACATGAGAAAACGGAGAGAAACAAAAAATTTCCCCAATCACTGTTTTCCCATGAAATTCAAAAATGACATTTTTTTCTACAAAGAAAAGCAATTTCAATTGAATTCTCAACTCTATAATCTCCGTGGAAAATGAAAAGAATTATTACTAAAACTACTAAACCGAATGACTGAAATCATACCTGCTCCCTTATTGTTGCTAATAAACCATCATTCCATTGCTCACCATCTAAGTATATTTCTGCAAATTGATTAACATATTTACAAAAAAAACAAATAGATGATATTAGATGATATTTGAAGTGTGGCAAAGATATTTAATAAAGTTCCACGTGCATTATCCACCAAGTCAAAAGCAATTCAAGAGGCTAGCGAAAGCATATAACAATCTTCAATATAACCAATAAAAGACCTAAAAATCAACACAACTTTCAGTTGAAAGTACAATATACAGTTATGAGTGCCAAAACTAGTAACAAAACTCAGAAGAAGAAGATATGTATCCTACACTAATAATCAACACCATATATCAATAATCTCGTGTAGTCAAAATATTTTGTGCAGATAAATTATCCAAAAGATAAATATTCTAAATACCTAGCAATTTATCAGTTTGGAAATTTTATTATAGTATAAATAGTAAAAGGAAAATGCAAATATGTTTTGTGTCTTAATTGTATATAGGGCTATCAATGGATTGGATTTTGATCCGAATCCAAATAAATTAATGGGAAATGGATTTAGGGTCTTAGTCTGATAACCCGAACAAGATCCGAATCCGATAATCCATAAACTAAATGGATCAAATATGGATATAGGTCAATTCGATCTGATAATACAAACATCTTTTTGTATTTCCCTTCAATCGTCAATAAGGATAAGAGTAAGGGTTCACAGCTGTATCCAATATTATGTATCATAATACTACTTTGCTGACAAAAGAAAGAAGTGGCAAGATATTATTACACATGCAGAAGGTGGAAATTTTGTGTAAGTTTCTATTCTCCCAAACAGGAGTTTGCAGCTTTTGGCATATGACGAAGTGGTCGGATCACAAACTGTTACATGAGGGTACAATTTCTCCAAAATTCTGTTTTTTATTTTCTTCCTAAGTTTTTGATTGGGTTTCACTCCTATGTTGATATCGTAGCAGGTTAATGCATATATGTTTCCTTATCTTGCATGGCTTACATATCTGCCGGTTCCATCCTTGCATGGCAGTCGATGTTAATTTAATTATTTCAAAAACTTACAAAAAAGAAAAACAAATCACGTGGAACATCATGAGCCAACAACATATGGCCACATGCAAAGAAGAACAAATGGCAGCCACCAACAGTATTTTCAAAATCTTATACGAACAGTAAAAAATACAGTGCTCAAAAGATTTTATCTAAAGTTACCTTGAGTTTGAGAAGCACGGGCAGCTTCAAATTCCCTTTGCAAACGCTCAAAGACCGTCTTTTCAGAGTCCCTAATGAAATCAACAGCTTTTAGAACCTCTACTATATATTATTATAGCCATTCACTAAAAAGAAAAGGTCTACATGAAAGAATAATAGAGCTGGTTTTCCTTTGCATTAAAAAAACACTATGATGACAATAATGATGATTGGAGCATATTCTCTATTTACAAACCATCACTCGCATTTTTTAACTTTTTATATCACTAAGCCTTCCTAGTTTTAAAAAGGGGTGGACGAATTAACCGTGTTCCCAGGCAGGGCCCATCCACCCTCTGGAACATTCTTTTCATCATGAGCCCAAAATGATCCCATACAAAAAGAACAAGAACAGTAGAGAACTGAAGCCAAGCCTATTCATGCGCAAAAAGTAAAAGTAAAAATAAAATTATTTTATAAAGTTGAAGTTTCGTATTTTAAGCTGCAACGTTATAGGAAGTCCATCAGCATTCTATAATACACATCTTGATAGAAAATACGCTTAGACTAGGATTCAACATGTTAGCCCAAGCCCATAAGAGATTTACGAGATCTAAACGTGGTCCAGAGTCCCCTGTGAACATGAACACCATTTCAGCCACATTTCTGGATGGACATTTATAATCCATGTATTTCTATCCTTCCTAATACAATCACTGTATATGAATAATACTCTAATACAACCTAAGAATATTGGTAGAAGAGAGACAGACAGACATAGTTCATTTCTAGATCAAAAACTTCTAACATCCTTCTAATTCCACAAACAAACAGTTGTCTTACAGACTTGCACTATTGCAATTGAATCAGTTAATACTGGCCCAGAAACAATTTTAGATATTACCAACAAGATATGTGGTCATTGCTATCAGGCACTTTACAAACAAATTCATCTCATGGATCATTCAAGCATTAAATCCACAAAAGTTGGAGACTTCGTGCTTGAGGAAAAATGTCAATCATTTATGTCTAATCAATTTATTTCCCCATACGTAGGAATTACGGGTACTCTCCAATATTTGTACCTAGAAAGGCGCTCTTTTAGTGCTCCATGCCTTTTAAGGACATTTGAAACTGCCAGAAATAACAAAAATGTACATGTTTGATAACTGATGCAATACAAGGATACTTGAATCTTGAGATAACACAAATTATGCAAGAGTAAATACATCTCGCCCTGGTACTCTCCAGTTGCGCATCTTCCGCTTGCACAAAATTCTGGCACACAGAGAAAACAAGGGCATACTCATCAACATATAAGTTATTGTCAGCCAGACTTCATACCCCAGGGCTCCCCACAACCAACCCCTCAAAATATATTTGATAATAAATAAATAAATAAATAAATAAATAAAAAAGACCACCACTTTTAGACATAGCCATGTATGATATAGTGTTGTAGCAGAAATCATGATATTGAAGCCTTGAAACTCCTACATCAAATGTTCATTGATATGCCAATGACACACCATTGCGTATGTTACTAAGCTGTTGTATGGGTAACAAGTACAACACCCATAATAAACTTGTAGTGGACGACATAAATATTTTTTGCCATTCGATCAGAGGAAAGGTACCTTTTCTAAAAAGATTCGAGGAAATCAAATATTTTGCAACCACCCAATTTTGGCCTCTCTCTTATAACATGACTATAATATTGTGTAATTCTTGTGAATGGGAGATGCTTCAAATTTGAGCAAGACATGATAACTATCTAAGACATCCTTCTCTTATTTTATCCTCAATTTGTGCCAGCTCCACTCATTAGATTATAACCCCATTTCTGATTGGATTTTACTGTGACTAAACATCCATCTTAATCTACTCAATTCTATTTTGATTATTTTTTCAGCATTTTGCCCTTTAATATCCCAACTTCCAATAGCAAAACACAAATCTAAGTCCTTTCCACAAAAAGTGTGTCATGAGAAATGTATAGAATGTTTATCATGTAAGAACAACCATAGAAGTGCCTTATTTAGTATGTCTTACATGGACGTGAAAGTTTTTCTGTTTCCAACTAGCAAAAGCATAATATTCCATCCCAATATTCATCATTTTAGAGGAGTGATGCTAACGCTTATGATTACAATAAACTAAGATTTGTTCCCAGTAATTTCTTGTTTACTTGTAATTTATCAAATTAAATTCGAAATATGAGAGACTGGCTTTTGGGAATGAGTAGACAGACAAATAGGAAGTCAAACATATGTGTTATAACTTGCCATGAACTGCTTACAACCAAAACAAATACATGTTTAGGTCAATTTTATATATTTATGTGATCAAAATCAGGTGTCATGATGTTTACGATTGATGTCTTCCTAAAGTAAAGCTGATAAAACATTTAGCATAATTGATTGCATAAGGTAGAATGGGAAAATGACGTACTCTCGGATCATTTTTTAAAGCTACAAGTACAAAAAGTGGACGGTTTCTAAACAAATTAATAGCCTTTTTATTAAACCCATATGCACAGACAACAAGAGAAAGACATATACAAAGAACTAAAATTTAGAAATTATCAATCAATGAAAACTGGTTCAGGAAAACTTACCACTTCTCCCATATTCATTGGGATGGGTCTCTCCTTAAATTGATCGAATTGCTGCATTTACTCGAAGGTACCTATTCAGCAAGCCACGGATCATAACTTCCACATATAAAACTTGCGAATAAAAGAGGGTAAAAAACAGCGCAAAAATCAGATGAATGTTGAAAGTATGATTAAAGATTGAGAACTTTTCTTAAAATTGAAACAAATATGACATAGAAAAACTTTATGAAAGTTGATTTCATCAATTAAAAGCAATAAAAATCAAGAATGATAAAATGATACGAGGGAAAAACGCATATCAAGTAGAGTACCTAAACCTTGTAGAATTAAACGCTCAAATCTCCTGAATTTCTCTGGTTCTATTTGATGTCGTGACTCAC
The DNA here is from genome assembly GCA_903798315.1 of Fraxinus greggii. Lineage (NCBI taxonomy): Eukaryota > Viridiplantae > Streptophyta > Magnoliopsida > Lamiales > Oleaceae > Fraxinus > Fraxinus greggii. The sequence goes on along the minus strand of CAIGRK010238562.1, from coordinate 4,403 downwards.
CAAAAGCCCCTGGAGGGGCAGGCAGTGGGTGAGATTTTGGCTCGGCGATGCTGATGGTGGGAAAGCCCTCGTTTGGTTTGAGAAAAATATTTTTTTATCAATTCAAAGACGTGACCCATTTTCCNATTGAAACAAATATGACATAGAAAAACTTTATGAAAGTTGATTTCATCAATTAAAAGCAATAAAAATCAAGAATGATAAAATGATACGAGGGAAAAACGCATATCAAGTAGAGTACCTAAACCTTGTAGAATTAAACGCTCAAATCTCCTGAATTTCTCTGGTTCTATTTGATGTCGTGACTCACCAAAAGCCCCTGGAGGGGCAGGCAGTGGTTGAGATTTTGGCTCGGCGATGCTGATGGTGGGAAAGCCCTCGTTTGGTTTGAGAAAAATATTTTTTTATCAATTCAAAGACGTGACCCATTTTCCAAAATTCAATTTTTTTTTTTTAAGGTAACTCGTTGGTTTTATTAACTTTTCACGCGAACTGTTAAAATTTTCATTCTCATTCTTCTACTCATTTTCAATCATATATTCTTCGATAAAATAATATTTTTCATCACATCAATAACTTTTTCCTTTTTTTAACCACACATTTTTATCAATCTACTATTCTATTATACATTTTTCAAAATAATATGGTTCAAACATACCTTTATTAATATTCTATCAAAATATATCAAAATTTTAATTTTTTTTATTAAATTAAATAGGGCTAAATTAAAAATAGAGAACATTAGGATTGGGTTTCTAACCTCTTAGATTAACTCTCTATATTATTTATTTATCATTGCGTGGTGAAAAACGACGATATTATTATTAAGCCCCTCTTTGTTATTCATTATTTTACATTCTACCATATTATTTTTTCTACAGTACTCATTTTCAACAACGTATTTTTCATAAAAAATTTATTACACGTAAATCAAAAGCTTTTCTTCATTTTTAACCATACATTCTCCATCTATTTACCATTTCATAATACATTTTCAAAATTAAAGGGGCTCAAACACACCCTAATATTGTAGATGAATTTTCGCGTGAAGCAGAGGTAGGAGGCAAAATCGTCAAACTGATTACCATTATCCTAATTTTCACAGGAAGCTCGCATTGTTAGATAAATTGGAGAAGGGTAAATATATTCACGCAACAATTTTTGTTAACTACACGACATTTTAATTATAATAAATATTCCTAAACATTATTTTTTTTTTATTTTTACACTTATATTCTCAACCTTTTTAAAAAATATTTTTCTCATCAACCATCTATTAATTCTCACGTCTTATCTATAGAGGCAATTTTCCTCCAAAATGTTTGTTACAAAGATCAAAAAGTCGTATTTATCTCTCGTGTTTTTAACTATCGAAATAATTAATTAATGCAAAAATTAAGCAAAATATTTGTCCATCTTTTCAATGCACATAGGTAGAATATTTGGATGAAAATTATGATTAGAGATAAAGTATGTTAATTACTTGAAAATTAAGAATGCCAGACAAGGAAAAAAAGTTGAGAACATAAAAGTAAAAGTGAGCAAACATTGAAAACTTTTATTGCAATTAAAATGTGGTGTAAATATAAAAACTTATTGTGTGATATAATTAGCCAGCGGAGAATCAAAAGTTCCCTTAAAGACTAAGTCCTTGTTTGAGTTCTATTTTTGTAATAAAATATATTTTGAAATAGTGATTTTTTTTTAAATGTGTAGTTAAAAAGTATGAAAATTTTTAAATTTACGTGTAAAATTATTTTACAAGAGAGTGCACAGTTGAAAATGAACTTTAGAAAAATGAGTTTTTGAAAAGATTAGGGCCAAACGTATGCTAAGAATCATTTACAGACCATTGAAAAAGTTGAGAATAATTTTCTTTTAAAGATAAAAATTAAAAGACTTTTGTAATGAGAATAATTCTTTTTATAAATGTAGTTTTGAAGTAATTATTGGATAACGAGGTGGTCGGCCCATTTGCCACTTGAAGTGGTGTTAGTAGTGTTATATATCATTGAATCTTGCTACATGTACACTTCAGTATACACTTTTTTATTTATCTTTTGCCATGTGGCATCATACAATTGGATAATTTAAATTTCAAACAGTTTTTTCATCCAATGGACACTTGACAAAAATGCAAGTATCAATCAAAGTGTAAAAAATCAGTGTATAGATAGCTAAGTCCTACAACGTTATTCTATGTCCCTGTTTGGTAGGGATTTGAATTAAAATTTTAATTTAAATCAAAGTTAACGATTAATTTTAATCACATATTTAATATGATTCACAACTTTTCAATAATATATTTCATCTACTTTTGTTAAAATTTATTAAAAATCTAATTTTAATCATTACCGAACATGGGTTATATATAAATATAATATGAATACACAGTAAATTTATCGAAACAGAAATAAATGCACAAAAGATGTAAAATTTTGAGATACGTAGAAAGAAAACTATTTCTTATTCTTCAGTAAATTTTTTCTCAGGAAAATTGCACCCATCCTCCTAACCTTCATACTCTTTGACACTTGTCGCCCTAACTTTTTTTATTGGTATTAACTTTCTCGGTTCCTCGCATATATGCAAAAGTGATTCTTAACAATAGAAAGTGTCTGAAGTTTACGTTAAACGCACGCTAAAGTGAACAAAATCCCAGGGGTAATATTGGAAATCCACAATGAACTAATTTCCAATGCAAAAATTGGTTTCCCATTATTTCAACGTTCTATCTTTGAAGTAAGAAACATTTCATTTTCCATTCCAATTTTTCATTTTTCGGAGGTTTATGTAATAACTTAGAAAAAGTCGCACGACAAGAACAACGAAAAGAGACAAAGAACTTTAAAAATCGCACATACTTTTCCAATATTTTGTAGGGGGTAAGTTGCTTTACATATTTTGGTATTTAAAAGTATACTTGTGTAGAATTTGACATTGTTTATTGCAGGTAATTAGGGGGCAATGAATATTGCATGATACATAAGGTCATATGTTTTTTGGTGTGGTAGATTTAAGGTTTTTGAATATATTTCCATATTTTAAAATATCGTGAAATTGAAAGAATTTGAAAGTGCTTTTTAAGTTCTTGGAATCATTATTCTTCGCCAATGTTGCATTGTACTCCATAAGGAAAAATCTTTTCTCACTATGGGATTTTTTTCCAAAGGGAAAATGAATAAATGTATTGATATAGTAAGATTAATTACCTTGATTGCTTTGGTACAAATTTTTATCGAGGTTAGAATATATTATGTCTTCTAGACATGATAGTTGTGTGTCAAATCGAAGACGTCACAAAATGATGGATTGGTAAGTCTAGTGATAAGTTGATGGCATGGTATAATTTTTTAAAATTATTGCAATATCCTGATATCTTCATTGTAATTATTTAATTTATAGAATTATAAATAAAAGTCACTTGTTCTTAGAAAGTCGTCTAGGCCCAATTTGCAAATTTGTTGAAGTTTAGAGACCAAATTGCAAGTGAGAAAACGTTTACGTTCTTCATGTTAAAAACAAATTGTTTGAGATTAACTATAGGCTATAAGGTTATTATTTGAGGTTTGGAAGTCTTGATGGCTTGTTGCACCTTTTGACAAGTTTGGAGTTAATTTACAATTTTACTATTTTCCATATACTAAAGTGCAATTTCAGCAAACTGCATTTTTGCACTACAAAAGGCATGTAGCTTGAGTTATTTTGTGTTATTTGGGTTTAAGCCCCATTTGGTTCGGTTAAAGAATTTAATTTAAATTTAAATTTAATTCATCAATGAATTTTTATCACACATTTATGAGATTCACAACTTTTTAACCACACATTTCATTAATTTTTATTAAAACTATTAAAATCATGATTTTCATCTGAACTAAACAGGGGCTAAATTAATCTTTGTTTAGCTTATGCCGACTCAAGAACAAATGGAAAATACATATTAAAGTACAGGATCAATTTGAAACATTTTTGAGTTAAAGGATATATTTGAAACATGTACAAAATTTCAAGGACTGGTTGAGTTATTTTAACTTATAAAAATGAGAGGCATAAGTATAGAAACAATCTAAAAAGATATTGAAGGAAATCTAAAAAGTATACATGATGAAGAAAATGATCTTCTTGTCTTATAAGAGAAGAAAAGGTTCAGCTCAAATTCAGATCGAGTTAATTATTTTAACGTGTTAGGATATATTTTGTAATTGGCGATTCTGTGAACAAAAGGACCAACTTGAAAGATTATAGAAGTTTAGGGACTAAATTGTAAAGTTTTATAGTTGGTAGGTTTGCTTAGGGTTTGGGATTTCATGTTTGGAACAAGAAGGATTCACGCCGATTTTTCGCTAGCTGCTCGCCGGAGTGATGCTCGAGCGGATGAAACAGAGACTGCCTCGCTCGACCTT